>WYDI02025686.1:89730-134321 GCA_009867235.2 Psittacus erithacus | reverse complement strand
CAAAATCAAAAACACAGCACTGCACCAGCTACTAAGAAGGAGAAAAATGATTGCTACTGCTGAACCCAGGACAATATAACAACTGGCACAAGTATCTTGGAGCTAGAGATTAACAGGAAAAAAACATGAAAAGACAAGTTTAACAGCTCTGTTGGAACACTAGAAGAAGATAGCACAGTAGCCTTCAAATTGCTTCCAGACAGGTTTTAAGCTTCATCACAGCCTATTTTTTCACCAGATCTTTAAAAGTAAGTTTAGAGAACACAACTGCTTAAAAACAGCTAACGAATTTAACTGCTAGATTGACAACAGAGTCTGACCCAGGTTCTGAATTAAAAGGGATTATTGCTAATGCCAAAACGGGCCAGATCATGATCTGACTGTACCACTGTGTCCATAACATCGAGGTAAAAGGATGAACGTGAAGACTTGCTATAAAATTTTGAACTTATGGCACAGATCAAATGGAATAATTTTTTTTTTTGTTATGATTGAGACCTAAACCAGGAGCACAGAAGTTGTTTTAAGGATGCTGTGCAAGCTGGCTTTTATAATACGGCATGAGAGAGGGCACCAGCTTCCTTGTAAGCCTTATTTAAATTCATTTCAACTTCTAGCACAGAGCACAAGTCGGTGATAACACGTTCTCGAAATGGGATGCGAAAAGGCTCTGTAAGACGCTGCATTAAAGCACTCCACACATTATGATAATCAAACTTTATACTCCTTGGTTTGCAACACCTGTAATTTTTCAGTTGAGTAAATAACATCATTCCAAAGAATCAGAAAGTGATTTCAAACTTACGTGCCACCAAGGACTTGAACTGAAGCTACTCGAGAACTGTATCCCAGGAACTGGAGATTTAAGATTTCCGTACTGAATTTGATTTTCTTTCCTTGGAAACCCACCTTTTCAAAAAGAGCTATGCACGGTTCAGACAACTCCTGCAAAAGAAGATGAGCACTTTTATAGTATGTTAGAACTCCACATGGTGACTGTGAACATCACTACTACACACAGCCCTTTTATTTCAGAGGTTTCTTCTTTACTGTTTAAGGATAATTTTTTTGTTCTGCACACGTTACTTACAAGAAATAGAAAGAAGTAATAAAAAGCCCTTATACAAAACACACAAGGGATCTCCTTACACAGAACATAAAACTTCCTGATCTTAAGGCACACACAAATTTCTCTGGTTTTGATTCTGCATAATATCTTAAGTATGTTTTAAAATATATTTTCATTAATGCCCTATCCCTCTTCCATTGCACTAAAGCCCAGTCATGAAGCAATTTTCATCTTCAGTCCTGAATATACAGTCAAATAATATTGATTTCTACAGCTTCAAATGATGACAGCCTTGTCAGCACTACTTATCACTTACTGCTCTCATTTTTATCTCTTATAGTTGGTTATGGCAATATCAATCTTTGATTAGACAAAAGCTTCAAGATTCACACTTCTGAGGTGAAATTCATGGCAAGCAAAAACTGTAACATCTGAATCCTCCAAACGGCTGTGGAGAGACGATTTTTCTCCCTCAGTGTCAAAAAGCTTCTGGTGCCAAAGGGATTCTGCCCACATGAAGCTCCCTGCATGGCTCAATCCATCTTAAATGTCTTCTGGATAACAAACCTACGAATCTTTTCTGTGTAGCAAGCTTATCTGCAGTGGACAAGAAATAACCTCTCACAATTAAGGCCTTCCTCTGGAAGCTGAGAGGCAAGAATCTGAAATCCCTTGGGATAAAGTCAATTAAGCCTGAGTGTCCTGGCGTTACAGTTTATGCTCATAGACAGAAATGACCCTGCCACTCCCTTTCTTGCAAGTCTTCCAGCAACGACTGTGTAAAACAACCACCATTGCCATAAGAGCTCCTTCCTCCTGGCATGTGTTCGGAATGTTTGAAACACATCAACTAGATCAGGAACGCCCGACATGATGCAAAGTCTCGACAGACTCCTATCTGGCCCCAGGCATGGAAACAGGCCCTTCAAAGCAGAGGTGGCTTTGCAATGCACAGCAGCAGATATCCATGCTTTCATGCAACTTCGTTAGGCAAGACCTCATGTCAACCGATTTCTAGACAGTGCTTAAATTTCTCTTTAATCTTCCTTTAGATGCTTAAAGGCCCAGATGGCAATGTTGCATGAGCATCACCATTATCTCTGCAACAGTCCAGGTTATTGCACAGCAGCTGAGCTATGCTTCCTGATCACACACATGCTGTTAGGCTGCAGGAAATGCCAGGAGAGGCTTTTCAGCTTACTCCAAAAGTCAGAGTACACTCATCCTCACCATGAAAGGCAAACACCAGTTAGACTGTCATGCGTCATCACAGGTCAAAAGCCCAGCAGGGCCAGTTGCACCATGGTGATGTTCTGGTATCTCCCTCTCAGCCCTTTTACAGACCTGTACCTGTGCTCCGAGACATGGAACTAACTGGTCAGGCAGCAGCCCTTGAGCCATGTACAATGCTTGAGAAATAATCTACTTAAAAAGAAAACACACAGACAGCAAAGGAAATCCTCCAATTTTCTGCCACACCTTCCACTCTGGGCATTGTTTAGATTCAGCAGCAACACTGTTACATAAAACATTCCACACTGAAAGAACTGCATCATCATCTGCTCACCAGTTTTCTTTCAGTACTTCCCACATACTGCACTGTCAGAATCTGGTGCTCCTGTATATCTACACTTAGTTATTTCATAGAGTTGTTCATTAAAAAGAAGTATTTTCAGTATGACTGTTCACACATAAACCACATTCACAGCTGTTTTTTTTCAGTCTGCTCAGGAAAATGAATGTTTAGCAAATTCAAGAAGGAAAAATGCTATTCTCTATCTGCAGCACAACCATGTGAAGTATGCAAAGCAAGCACAAACATGCAAAGATGCGGTGGCATAACAGAAAAACCTTGAGCTTATGAATAAAAGCCCTTTTAACCTTCTCTTCCAAGTTTATCGAATATCCCTTTCATTTTCTTTTTTCATGGTCCTTTAGAAATCAATCCCTTCAAGGGGGAGTTAAACTAGGTTAGTATAGTAATGCTAAAATACTAATATTTAGTATTTTAGACATACCAAAATAGCAAAGGTGCTTCTTGTACAGAACTGTCACAGAAAAATCATGAGGAAAATTATGGGAGCAGCAGAAGGTGGGGAGGAATTAAGATCTGCACTGCCAAAAAAAGTCCCAAAATAAATCTGAGAGGTGACACCAGTATCTAACAAGTTTCAAGCTTCTGTAAAATTATGAATCATTTGCACCTAACTTCTTATTCTTTGTATTTTGGCTTGCCAATAAACTGCTGAGCAAAGCAACCCATTTTCCTCTTCCCCGCAGGTAGGAAGCCTCTGAAGAAGGAAGCAGCAGCACGTGACTGGCAAACAGATGCACCTCTGTGCTACTGTCTGAAGTGCGATGAATTGTAAGGCTAAAACAAGTTTCAGAAATTACAAGAACTTCGAGGCATAAAACTGGTATTTGGCTGTCTTAACACAACAGCCTACGTCACAAATAATACATCTTCCAAAAGTAAGCTGATCATTCCAGCTTGATACAAGCATTTCAGACCCATGAACTAGACACTGACAGGTATAGAAGAGCCTATTTTAGTTCATGGTGATCACTCACCAAGCTTGGCTAGAAACTTTTCTATTGTTTTTAATAGGATCTGTCTACTAGATAGCCAGAGAGTTCAAAAGTCAGTCATGCTTGCTGCAGATGTTTGTTTACACTGTACATCAAAATGCTTCAGACACATGAAAGAGGATGACACATTTTAGTTCTCCTTCGTCAACTGCTACATCACTGATGAGTTACCAAAATTACAGTGGAGTGCAATGAAGTTGCCAGATTCAAAGAAGGGAGTCAATAATGTACTCCTCCTTTTTTAAAAATGAGTATCATCTCTTCTTATTGACATAAGTTCCTGGATTCTTGATGCCATTTTGCTAGGAATTACTTTCATCTTAAAATATACTTGCAGAACCCATCACAACCGATCATAATGATTGGCCACAGGCTTGAGCAAACTCGTTCCTTGCCATTGATGAGTTACAAAATATGTAAATGTTGTTTAGTTTGTATCCACCACACATAACAACACCACTGTCTGATTTTGTCAAATGGCTATGGGTGTTGCTTTACTTTATCTAGAAGAGTACATTATTTCATGATTACTCAAATTGCATTTCCCTGATTATAGCAATAGTGTTTTATAATTACATGTATTTCATGCAAAGTTGCTTAGTTAAGTCTGTTTTTTTAATATGCATAAAACCCAAGGGCTGCAGTACAAAGGTTTCTTCACACTGTTCTACTGACATTTCTCAACCCACTCTAAGTGGGCTCCCCTACTGGGAAATTAAGCGCCTGACACATCCTCGACTCTTTTTACAAAAAATCCCAGGCAGCTGCATCTGGGATGTCCCCTCTTTTGCAAAAATAGCAGAGAAGTCAAAAAAAACTTGGCTGCAGCTAGGACATTTAAATGCTGCTACATATAATAAATAAATAAATAAAAATACTCCTGGTTTCGGTGCATCCCTCATATTTTTACTGCTGAAAAAAAATAAGGAGGTCAGAGTTATCAGTGCACCAATCTTTACTTTACAATATTTCCAATAGCTTTACTTACAATACTTATAATCTGTAAAGATTTTAGAACTGCTTGGGGTGAACAACCCATTGCCGTCAGATCAGGATAGATTCCTTCTTCTAACACATACTGGTTGCCAGAGAATTCTTCCTGGTCATACACTATGCAGCTGCAGAAAGAAGGAGAAGAAATGGCCTCTTAAGAATTCTGTGCAAGTTAAAATGAAGCTATGTTTCTCAGTCTTCAGCAAGAGCTACTGACAGAAAAATTATTTACAATGTTTTGTCCTGACAGGCTGAAGACCGATGTGTAAATTGCAAAGCATTTTTCTCTGTAAGTCCCCATACGTGAAACCACTCCAGGTGTTGGAAAGCTGGCTGATTTTTTAAAACTTTTACTGTTTTAGGGATTTTGCAATATTCATTCACCGCAACTTACCTGCCAGCTAATATTTTTGAAGACTTCACAGCAAACGAATCAATACATCTTGTATTTTCTTCAAATATTTGGCAGTTACCCTTGAATTCAGGCTCTGAAAATAACTGGACCTTTAAAAAGTTATAAACATATTTAAAAACAATCAATTATTCAATCTTCAGTAACACGCCTCTACCATTACTTTTACAATTAGCTTAAAACCTGCTTAAATCACCCAGACTTCCTCAGCTACATGTATTTTTTTGGTACCTCTTCAGTGTTGCAATCCTTGTTCAAGACAGCAAGGCAAGGATACCAAAAATCACTTCTGGCTGTGTATCACTCAGTAACATACAAAGTAATTAAAATAACACTAATGAAGATAGTTCCCTGGACTATCTGAATGGAGAAGATTTTTAAATTCCCACAGAATGGCCAGAACTGGCACATCTTTATTAAAGGGCCATAAACAGCTTTAGTTTAGATTATTAATCCATTTTATCTCCAAAATACACACTCTTCCCACTAAACGAAAACTGTCTGTCTTTCAACACAAATGGGGCATAATCTTGGCAAAGTACTCAGACAGCACACCAACAGACATGGGAAATATTCCCAGGGTAGATGGGCTTTATGTGCCTGTTATGGCTATACAGTCACATCAGTCGTTCTTTTTCTGCTCAGAGGATAAGAGAAGATACGTCACCCAGAGTCTTCTGTCCTTGTTAAAAAAGAAAAAAAAAAAAACCCATTTCTAAGCCACAAACCTGCTAATTTAGTTAGAGGATAATTAACCCTGATCACACAGAAGTCATGCACATTATCACATGCCTACCAGCTTTATTCACTCTTAACAGAGATACAAGTGTGGGCATGCACAGCGTTCTCCAAAGAGGAACATGCTGACGAGCAATGCAGTCTATTGGCTGCAAGCCATTATTTCTTGTTTCCTTAGGATAAGGTCTTGGTAGACACATAATATATAGATGCAAATAATTTTTCATGCACATAGCTGAAAATAAGCAGCCTTGAGATTTTTATTCCCTGTAGTTTATACACTATCCCTATGCAGAAGATTCCAGCGAGGCATGCTACTAATAAAGAATGCAAAATGGGACAGATAAGACTTTTCTCCCTAGTTTTTAATTCCATGAGATACTCACCATTTTGACTGAACTGAAAATAAAAGTATCTTTGTGCAGGGACAAACATGAAAAGGTTCAGAATTATCAAAATATGAAAAAAGGTGCCCATTGGCCTCCCTGTCAAAAATACTATTAGCAGTTGCACATAGGACACAGTCCAACATAAAAATATGTTAACTCACTGAACAAATTCTCCCAGTCATTTCCTTAGCTATTGACAAAGATGGCATTAACTTTTAAGCGTAACTCAGCAGTATTTAAGAGTGAACAAGATTCCCATATAGTGCAACCACCTTTAGCAGAACTGTTAATCAAAGAACTAGATCCAAAAGGGTTTAAGTCACAACAGTACCATGAACAACACTTAACTTGCAGAGCACTTGCCTCAGCAACTACCTGCACCTCCGCATAGACAGCTAAGAGCTCCAGCTCCTCAGAACAATCACTGATATACCAAAACAGCTCACTTGCTGAATCAAACACTGCCTGTGCCCTGAGAAAGTTCCAGTGGCAGCTGTGTATTAAATCCCACCTTCCTTGGGCCTTAATGTGCCTTACTTGAGAGGTCTGGAAAGCTGCCTTCCTTCACCTGCCCTTCTTACTCTTTGACTAGTCAATCATCTATGCAAATAGCTAGGTGTTACATTAGACAAAAAGCCATTTCTTTATTTATATATGTTACAGACCTACACAGTACTTTTCATGACCTTGGAGAAGTATCTTACCTTGACTTTACCTCTTTCATTTCCAGCAATATCCTGCAGATGTTTGGAGGAAGAAAAAAAATAATTTTAAACAATAATAAGATAACAAACATACAAAAGTTTACTATTATTAAAGAATGTAAACAAACTGAATTTGATAGAAAAAGCATAGCTCCAAACACTTCAGAGAAACTTGCAAAACAAGTATAAAATTAATTCCTTACCATAACGATGGGTTGAACTGAAGATATCTTGCAATTCTTTCCCCCCCATGCCTCGATGCTAGGATATAGCCCTTTAGCCAGTATATACTGCTCCCCTGTGAACTCGGGATTCTCATAAGCCACCCACCTAAGAGAGACAGAAGAGGGTGACAGGTAGAAGTCACAGTACTTTTCCAAAATACAGGTGTGTATAATCATTATTGTCTTAATGTAAGAACAAATAAAAATTTCTCCCCTCAAGTGTCAACAGTGATTTTATTAAAACCACACACAAACAAGTATATCTGAGACTCCAAAACCCATGTAAATTTCACTTCCTTATACCCTATGTCAATATGAATTAGCTAAAAGCAGACCACAAATTCAAATACGTCATCTGCTAGATGTCCTAAAAGCTGACTCCAGTAAGAACATTGAGATGTTTCACAATTCCATTATTTTAGCTAGCTCAAGACCTTCTCTGGAAAAACAGAACACATTTTTTCAGATAAAACTAACTTGCAGAGTCATTTGGGCAGTAAAGATAGGAATACTGATTTTTAATGTTGCCAGTTCAGCTGTGTTCAAGCAAACATCAGTCCCAACAGAAAGCTGAGCTGCAACAACAGGCATATATGCTAGTGAGAGCAGGCTGTTCCCTGCCAGGAATCACAGATTATCAGGCAGGAAGAACACCCCTGAAACTTAAGCATTTAAAACCATCACAAATTTGACCAGATTAATGTATTTAAATTCAAAGCTATAACTAGGCAGTCACATCTCATGCCTGACACAGGCCACAGACTCAGAATTCTACATCAAGTCCGTAACTTCTGTCCCAGTCAGAATACACCTTTTTGAAAGACATTGAACTTTTGAGATACACACTTAAGAGTGTACTAGAAAAACATTAGAAAAACAACCAAATAACTATGTATCTCTCTCCAATGTTCAGTTACCCCTGCAGTGCTTTGTTTCTAGCCTCAACTATCTGCTATCAGGTAGTATTGCTGTGCATTCATTCAATAAACCTTCTATTATGGCATTCTTTTAACCCTGGCTCCATACTGAAGTCCAAGATAAAGCCTTCCCACATCAGCACTACCTCTGGTTTTGTGATAATCTGCTTAACTTCTGTCTGCTGCCTTTCACCGCTAGACATCCCAAACTTTCCCATAATTATACTCTGGCTCTTTTCTAAACTCATCCTTTTCTCTTTTTTTTTTTTTGTTTGTTTGTTTGTTTCTTTTTCAGCGCCAATATTAGAACTGACCACAGTAACAGCTGAGTTTCATTCATGTTTATGCAGGCATCAGGACATCTTGCTGGTTCCTGGTTCTACAACATAATCTGCTCATCGTCAACCCACTTTCAGTTTTATCCAAAGCATTGCATAATGAGTGTGTGTAAGGTTATGCCAAAACCTACTTTCAGTGCAGTCTTCTTACAAAGTTTCAACACTAACAAAAAAAAAAAATTGTATCATAAAGCAGTAAAATGATATGGAACTTGTAATTTGCAGTGGAGGCTAACCCTCACCATCTAAATTCACCATAAAATGATCTACATGTCAAGCAACTGGATTTTATTAAGCTGCAGCTTTATTCTAAGAACAAATGCCACAGTCTCTGCAGATACAAGAAGTAGGATAACTTCAAATTGAAATAAAGCTGCATCAACATGTATGTGCTGAGAGTATGAAGTTTGTATTAGCTGCCCATGGCAAACACTCATACAGTGATTCATAGTTATCACTATTCACATCTCTTGGTTTGCCTCAGATATAATCAATTATTCTAACTTGTTATGCATTAATTACTTAAGACATATTTTAAGGCACATTTCAAAATCACCTCAGTAATTCATCAAAGAGACATCGGTATGTACAATAAATTGAGCAGACAGTTCAAATGTCTCAGATGTGTCTATACCTGTATGCCACATATACGAAAAGCTGTGAAAATGAGGTTTACTTAGCCAGCTTCTTCAGCATATTCATTAGATTTTTCAATGTGCAAATGCCAAGGTACAACTACAGTCCATGACAGTTTCACCTGATTGACATCTATGTAAACAAGTTTTTCTGATAGTAAGTGAATAACAAAATATTCCAGGTGCCTCCTAAGAATCTGTCAACTGCAGTTATTTCATTTCCCCATCTAAAAAGAAACCTGAATACAGAAGTAACCAAGGTATCTCACTCACATATGGGATTTAAATAAGCAAGTCAGCCCATGCAGTTTCTGGTGTCAAGGCTTACTGGTGAAATACTTGTGCTTTTCTACTTCATTCAGAAGCCCACACAAGCTGCTGAGAGTAGTAACAACAACATCAAGTACAGGCAGCCTAATTCAGTACCAGCTAAACCTGTCAAACATCAAGTGCTCCAAAGGAGCACTGCCTTAATCCAACTTCTGACTTGACAGAAAGGCCTGGAGAGCAAGACAGTCACATCCCAGTTGCCATGCATCACAAGAACAGGAGTACTGCTCTGCAGCATGGCAACAACAACCCTGCTCTACAGGGAACAAGTTCTCCTAGCACAACAATTTTTGTAACCCCCAGCCCTACAAATTGTCTTAGCCTGAGATACAGCCTCATCCCATGCTGCTGGCAGGGTGGTGCTAGAGACCTTCACTTCTTTACACCGTCCATGCCCCTGGAACCAAAGATGTAAAGAAAAGCATTATTTACATATTGTTGGCACTACTACATGCACAGTGTCTTTCTGCAGAACTTTCCACATACGATGTCTAGGAAGCATGGGTCCAAGGAGGGTCTGGAAGATCAGCCAAGAGCAGAACACAAAAGACAACCTGTCAAAAAAATCAGCTCTGCTCATGGTTAGCCCAGGATTCATTTTACCTAATTTCATCTTTTAAAACATTAGCCATTTCTTATCACAATATGTTCTTTCTAACATCAGCTGCAAGGAGTAATCCCCATGTTTGCGCTGCTCAGACTCATTTTAAGATAGGACAGATTACCCAAGTCCTGGAAGGACCACTCTCAGCTAAGGAAGAAATGGCAACACCTTCATTAAACTAAATGGCATAGTTGTAAAAAGAAAGCTTTCAGGCACAGAACACTCCTTCAGGTTTGAAATATAATCCACCATCTTTAAAGCTTAAATACTAAATGGAGACAATGAGTTTAAATTGGCATAAATATGCTAATCAGATAGACCATAGGGGCCAGGAAGTGAACTGGGACTTTCAGATTTGTAGCATGATTAACAGAGAGGATGAGGCAGTAAAATTCTGTTATAGTAAAGAGAGCAAACAGGTTCTTTATCATATCCCTTTGTGCTTGTGATTCCCAGTACCCCAGAGACCTGCAGATTTTAATTTCAAGACTCCTTGAAAGGTTTTTTGAATGTCAGTTCAGAGATAAAGGAAGTGGAAGCTTTGTTTGAGATGTTCTCCCATGGGGTACTTGCCCAGGGGTTCTTGCCTTTCTCAGCTCCAGTGGAGGTTTAGTTCTTGTACCTCATGTCGTCTTAGTTTCACCTATGTTACCTTTCAAGCACATCTAGATTAAATTTACTACATTCTGGCTCCTGTATATGAACTACTCATCACCTTGTAATTTCCTTAATACCACTATCCAGATGTACACAAAAAGGAGCCAAAGCTGCACTGTGGACTAACTACTAGAAAGCTAGGGGAAAACCAGCCTGATTACAGGTCCCTAGTAAAACAAACGCCTACATAAAAAAACCACCAACAAAACCCCCCCCGAATCTGGAAAAGTTCTACCAAGTTCAGAAAGGATCAACTAAAAGGGGGCTTCTAGTATTTCTGGCATACGTTTGGTGTGTTTATGAATACAGAAAAGGCACATTTCAAACATTCCTGTGATTTTGGTCACTATTCAATGCAACCTTGAAGAGTTTTTATGTAGACAGGAAATCAAAATTGTACAACAGTTGATTTTAGTACTTGCTTAAACTTGTAAAGGGTGTTACCTGTTGCTAGTAAATATTTCCATCTCCCGCCACTTAAAATTCTGCCAAATGGGACGTAAAGATCAAACCCTACTTAAAAGAAGAAAGGCCTCTCCTATTTTCAGGCAGCCTCCATTGCTTTCTCCTCCCCCTTACAGCAGAAGAATAAAGCATCCTGGATCTTATGCTTGGCCAGTCTCTGAAGAATGCTCAAGAGCAAAAAATTCTTATTTTTAGAGAAGTAAATGCTCATCATTTTAGGATAGTTCTGGGGGGGAGTCTCTTTACAATGGATTTAGCAAAGACCTTGGAAACATTCTTCATAAATAGGATAGCTGAAAAAAAAAGAAATTGATGGAGCTAGCACTCAATTACCCCAAAATGGAATATTCACTCCCCAAATGCAGAGCTGGGCTGTCTTCAGCATACAGTTTAGAGACGCAGTTTAGCTTAGACCTTGTTCAGTAGTATCTGTGCACTGCAGGATCAGGCTTTCTTTGACATACCCTTTAAATTACAGAGCAATTAAATTAATTTGGGGGGAAATGCAGATCATCTGTTATCTGTCTGCCGTAACAGCTTACCCCAGATAAGCCTGTAGCTAAAACATTACTTTGAAGGATTCAGGGCTTCTTACATTATTTGAGCTTTTTTTTTTTTTCTTTATAATGAGGCATTATCAGGATGATACCAGAAAGGTTCCCTTGAAATATTCTGACAAGCTTTTACTCAGTCTATCACAGTTCACTATGACATCATCTACATTACAGTCTAAACAACTCAGGAAATTGCTCAATGGATTATTCATTGCTTGGTGACTGATTTCTTGGAAGGAAAGATACAAAAATTTTGTACCTGAACAGTTGCTTAAGACTTAAAATAAAGCATTGTGTTACCAAGCATGACTTAACATGAATCATTCAACATTTCTGATACAACAGCATTTAGAAAGAACACCACCACAAAATCCCCAAGCACTCACAACTTCTTTGGAAACAAAAGGGTCACACACGACTGTTCAGAGCTGAGTGCTACTCACCTGTTCCAAACAATGCATCTAAGTTTTTGAAAAGCTAACTGCTACAAATGACATCTGACTGACTGCAAGGTGAGATAACAGGCGCAGTAGCAGTCTTTGGGACAATTTTAGTTTGTAATGACTTCTAGCCATCTTTACCGTGAGAATATTAGGGTCACTCTTAATTACTACAATACTCAGACCGAAGTATGATTCCTATCTTAGCTGTAACAGACACACTTACTAGAACTACACAAAGGGCATGATAGGTAACCCACAACCTATTTTCACTTCTGAAGGTTTGTTTCCCCAACCTTCAGAGGTGACTCTTTCTCATGAATCTCCCTTACATATTACAGAAACCAAAAAGGCACAGTGGCTTCAATGATCACCATGCAGAAAAAACCCCTGCTGTCGCACCATATTCATATTCAACTTAAAAGCATTCATCTGGAATGCACTGGGCTTGACTCTGCAATCTTTACCCTGACAAAACTTGAACAGCTTTCGCACAGATAAACACACAGAAAGATTCAAGGTGTGGCTGCGTATGCTTTCAGCAAGTCACCTGCATACCAGGAAAGGAGAGAGACTGTACATCTCATATTCTTTTGGTTCTACTACTTCAAGTAATTCTGTGTATTTGGAGACATGACTGCTAATGCTTATTTCTATTTCCAAAATACTTTGATGCAGTCTGCAAGGCTGTGAAACTCAATCTACAATTGATATACTGAACAAACCAAACAGAAAAGACTATCAACTTATCTATTGCACGTGATAACGCATGTGGCAGAGGGTAAGAGTTGTTAATGACCACACCAACGCAAAGTTTTGAGAATCACTGTGTTAAAAAAAAAAAAAAAAGTGAGCAAAACAACAGCATGGTACTAAAAGACTATTAACCTATAGGATTCACTGTAAAAACAACATTGTTTCAGAACAGTTAAAGTCTCCTTAATATCAGAATGCATCAGTGAGCATGGCAAGAATTATCTCCATTTTACACACAACTGAAATAAAGAGCAAGGAATTTGCCTCTGATCAAACACAAGACAACTGGAAATTAAGTTTTAAAACTGGAAATGAGTTCCATGACAATTTTGCTGTTGAAATGATTGCAAAAAATACAGCCACAAGAACAAGCTATTTCTACCCCTCTGACGAAATGTCATCTCATACTTTTAGTACTTTGTGTATCAGTAAGTCAACATCTCCTGGGACCATCTGAGCTTACAATGAAAAAGAAAACTGATTTACTGTACATATTCACAAAAACTTTACTTTTCACATTCTGCAGTCAAGGGCAGAAAAACTTATCTGAAGACTCCACACAGACATTAGAAGTCAAAAGTGCTGAGAAACATCTGAAAATACCATCAAAATCTAAAAAGAATAGCACATTTAAAATTAAACAGCGATTAAAAATATCACTTACACGCCACTTAGCACATTTATAGACTGTGTCCTCAGCCCATATCCAGTGTCTTTCAAATTGGAAATAATTCCTAACACATTAATATTGGCACCCTTTGATCCAAAGTCTTTTTCACTGTACATTATCATATGGGAGCTTGTGAAGTCCTGTTAAAACACAGAGAAGCATCATAAGGAAAATGCAACGTGACATCTCTGTGCACTCAGGAGATGTCTACTACATGTTCTTGGAACTCACGCCAACAATTGGTCGCAGTGACTGCAACTGTTCATCATAGCCGCCCCAGTCTGTCCAATCCCGATACGCTCCTTCTTCCAGCAAGTACTGATGGCCTTCAAACCCAGGCTTCTCATAAGCGACCCAACTAAACAACAACAACAACAACAGAGTCTGTGTGTGAAAATGAAGAACTGCTGCTCTGCGTCATTATGGAATGGATACAGATTTGCAAATTTAACTCGGGTATATATCTAAACCCAAACAACTAGGGAAACTGAGAAAATAAATGTGTGCGGAATTTGCCCACTGCAGTTTCCAGCCTATGAGCTTACTACTTCAGCTGAAGGAAAAATATTACTGGTGTTTTTCCACACTTACACTCCTCCCAGCACTTTCATAGATCCCACCGATGGAAGCTGAAGTCTTGTCTTCTCTTCTGACTCCTTGTCATCAAGCATAAAGATCTCCGATTCTATTTCCTCGTGTCTCCCTTTAAAGAAAGGCTTCTCGTAAATGATTACCTGTACCAGAAATGAAGTAAAAGAAAAGTTGCAGAGAGCATGATAAATTCTGATGACTGTTTCTTTTGTGCATAGAGAATGAGAAGGCAAGATTATGAAATTAATTAGTGGGATCTTTCCATTCTGTTCAAGAGGTCTTAGAGATGCAACATAAGGATCTGAATGTTTGTTACTCCTCTGCATTATCCAGATAGCTATTAATACTGCCATCTATATATGCTGTGGATGCATAAATGTGTCAGAAATTGCAGTTTCATGGTGTGGTCGCATACAGTAGGACCAGGCACTAGTAGCTCGTACATGGTCAAGATGCATTTATCTACCCATATGTTCATGTGCTATAAAATACCTTTGGACAATCAAATGCATACTGGCTTTTACCTTTGGCTCTCCACTGAATTCAACTTTGCGACCGCCCTGTTTGAAAAATAGAAGAGGAAAATAAGCTTCCTATACTTACTTAAACAACCTACAGGCAACTATTAAGTCATCAACTCTTCACAAAATGATAGATTTAAAGAGAAACTTTCCTTGAAAAACACAAGTGAAAATAAGAATGCAGATTAAAGGCAGAAATGGATGCAATCAAATGTTGAGAGTTCAAGAATTTAAACTAAACATTTTTAGTCCATAAAAAAAGAGTTTCATTTTATGAGTCTTGAAAAATCTAACTACCTTAACACATTATTTCTAACACACAAACATAGGTCACGTAACTTAAAAGTAATAACAGTATTTTACCATTTTCAAGGGTCTCATAGACCTGATGTAGGCTTCCTTCTTCTCCCAGAATACTAAATTAGGGTATTCACCAGGCTCCAACATCAAAGGGACTCCCTGGAAACCAGGTTCTTCATAAATTAGCCATCTAAAGAGAGGTATGTGGGGGAGTGGGGAAAGGGTGTGGACAAAAGCAAAAGATAAAAACCCCAGAACATTTCTAAACAGTAAATGACAAGACTATGTGCTCACTTTAGGAAAGACATTCTTGTACCCTTAATAAAACGCGGTTTCTTTACCATCAAAATTGCCAGCTACAACCTGGTATACTGGCAAACTTCTGTGCCTGTGCAGGAACCACCAATAATGCACATGCTTCGTTTCAACAGGCTAAAAAATCCCCGCATCAATACAACGAACACAGTTAGGAATTTGCCTGTCATCTCTGAAGGCAACCCAAGTTTTAGACTGAAATTTCAAGGTTACTTTCTATTATTTTTATAATAGTTTTAAAATATGCAGAATCAACTTTCAAGAACTTGAAACACCTTGTGTTATTTAGTAATATGTAGAAAAACCTGACAATTTGCTAGCAATCTACTACCTCATGGTTTGTATCTGCTAATAAATCTGCTTAGAAAGACATAACTTTTGAAGTTCCTGATGGGAACAGCAACAGCACCTTTACAGCTCTTTCAATAAAAGCTTAGCCAGTAATCACTCACTGGAAACAAACATACTGCTGATCTCTGGACAGAATACATTGCCATCCTTACGCAATTAAATTTACTGATCTCTCAGCAGTGCAGCATGGTATAAAACATACTAAATAGGAACACTTTAGCCAGCCAATCCTTTAATCATGTAAGGTTTGTAATGTTTAAATGTGGTGATACCAAAAAGATGTTAAAATAATCCATCACTCTATTGTGTTTAAAAGGCAGATTCCAAGCTGATGTAGACCAGCACAAGTTGGTACCAGTTTCATTGCAAACATACTGTTCCAAGAAACAAACACGGAGTTTTAATTTTATTGCTGCCTATAGCAAATGTTTGATATATTTTATATCCTGGGCTTAGTAGTGAGGCCAGTTCTGTTTAATAACTTTATAAATTATCTGGTCAAGGGGATAGAGTGCACCCTCACTAAGTTTGCAGACAATACTGAGTTGGGTGGAAGCGTTGATCTGGCTGAAGGTAGGAAGGCTCTGCAGAGGTATATGGGCACACTGTATCAACTGGCTGAGGCCAACTGCTTGAGGTTCAACAAGGTAAACTGCCGGGTCCCGCACGTGGGCCACAACAACCCTATGCAGTGCTCCAGGACTGGGAAAGAGTGGCTGGAAAGCTGCTCGGCAGAAAAGGACCTGGCGGTGCTGGTCGATAACCGGTTGAACATGAGCCACCTTGCGCCCAGGCAGCCAAGAAGGCCAACAGCATCCTGGCCTGTATCACCAGTAGTGCGGCCAGCGCGGCCAGGCAGTGATCATCCCCCTGTACTCAGCATTGGTGAGAATGTACCTGGAATACTGTGTTCAGTTCTGTGACCCGCACTACAAGAAAGACATTGAGGTGCTGGAGCATTTCCAAAGAGCAACGAAGCTGGTAAAGGGTCTAAAGAAGTCCTCAGAGGAACAGCTGGGTTGTTTAGTCTGGAGAAAAGGAGGCTTGAGGGGGACCTTATCGCTCTCTGCAGACACCTGAAAGGCTGCAGTGAGGTGGGTGTCAGTCTCTTCTCCCAAGAAGTGACAGAACTAGAGGAAATGGCCTCAAGTTGCACCAAGTGAGGTTTAGATTAGACAATAGGAAAAATTTCTTCACCTAAAAGGTCGTTAAGCACTGGAACAGGCTGCCCAGGGCAGTGGTGGAATCACCATCCCTGGAAGTATTTAAAAGTCATGTAGAAGTGGTGCTTAGGGACATGGTTTAGTGGTAGACTTGGCAGTGGTGGGTTAACAGTTGGACTGGATGATCTTAAAGGTCTGGTCCAACCTACACAACACTATGATTCTAACTTCAGTGCAAGAACTTAAACACATGAAGACCAAGGAGAGAGTATAGTCAGAAGATAAAGGTGCACTGACTCATTTTTGCTGGCAACTTTTAGTAAACAACAATTAAGAATGAACACTGGGAAACTAAGATACAACCACACCCACATGGCAAGGTGACTCAGAATCAGAGCCTCCCTCAGCTGCCAATACAGTGAACTATGCCATGCCTGTAAACTAATGGAAAGAAAAAACCCAGCAATATGCAAAAAAGCAGCAACAATTTACTGAATTTCTCCGGCAAGCAATTGGCAGAAGCGACTCCCTTCTACACTGGACAAGTGAACTGACATCTGAGATGTCAGTTAGAGAAGACTATTTTCAGCTGCCTGCTTTGCCACAGCTGCAAATGTTAGCCTGCCTTCCCTCAAAGGATCCAAATGCAACAGACAGAAATTAAGACTGTATGAGTTTACACAGATCTACTGCATGAAACACTGTCACACTGGTGAAAAAAAAGGATTGAAGGAATGTGGACAGGCTCTGCTTCCTTTCCAAAAATTTTGTAATTTCCGTATTCACAGAATGCTTTTAAGTGTGGACATACATTAAGCAGAAAGGCAGATGAACTCAATTTATGATCAATGTCCAAATAACATATCTTGGCAGACATGTAATTTGAATTAAGCTTGCAGTACAACAGAAATAACTTCCTGTCAGAGAACCAACTACTTGGACATCTTAAATTTTTACTATATATCAGTGTTTCACTTTTCACCAAATCAAGGTGTAAAGATTTAATCAGATAAAATACCTTTTACCTATCAACTAAATGCGCCATCTATCATGTGGCGTATTTGAATCCATCTTTACAGCGGTATTTAACATCTGTCTTTAGTTGGGCAGGTTTTATAGACTCACAGAACGGTTAGGGCTGGAAGGGACCTTAAGATCATCTAGTTTAAGATCTACCTATCATCATTATTGATAGATAAATAGACCATCTGCAGCAAGTGACCAAACACAACATGGCCAATAGGTTACAACCAAGGTCTGTACA
Source organism: Psittacus erithacus (assembly GCA_009867235.2). Classification (NCBI taxonomy): domain Eukaryota; kingdom Metazoa; phylum Chordata; class Aves; order Psittaciformes; family Psittacidae; genus Psittacus; species Psittacus erithacus. The sequence continues at coordinate 116,332 of WYDI02025686.1, read as the reverse complement.
CCCTGTAAAGTGTTCTGCAAGACTGAACACTGTTGGTTCCACTTTCACTTTTTCTGAAAGCAGCCTCCCTGTACCACTTTAAGGCATATTTCTGGTTCTGATTTACAAGTTTGCTTATTATCAAAACTACCATTGTTACGGTATCTGGATTGTTCCTTAGAGATCTTTCTCACAACAGCTTGCTTGGTTCATGACATCCATTACGCTCCTAATTCAGATGGCGAGATATTTTCAGGTGACATAACATACATGTCCATCATCATAAAAACATGGATTAAAGTGCACTGTGAAATACAAGAATGCTTTTCAGAGCATGACACTAAGTCTTATTTTGTAACACAAGGGCTTGAAGGTTTTCTTATTTTTGTACAACGATTTCAAGTTCAGAGAAAAGTAAGTAGGAAATGTGGTCTTATCATTAATAGTTCATTCCTCCACTCTCACTTATGGTAAGTTTTGCTTGAATGAAAAAGAGCAAGAGAGGCAAACTTATTCCTTTGCTACAAATACCCAAGGGTTACTACGTGTGAGCAGAAGAAAAACTGTCTAACAACACATTTTAAGAGGTCAGCCTCTCCAAGGGTGAAGCAATACAATGATGTACTAATGCTACTGTCAACAAATACTACCGAAATACAGGACTAAAATAAAGCCTGCTTGCATGTCTGACGGATATGTATAACCAATGGTTTAAAACAAATTGCTTTCATTGCAGTACACGTTCATAGAAAACTACGCACTTACGTGCCCCAGTGTACTTTGATAGAACAAGTCTTCTGAGTGGTGCCGAACACCCCTGTTTCTTCAGTGTCATCAAAAAAGGAAGTCACAATTCCTAACCCTTCAGGTTCTGTATACAAATCAATTCGGCAAACCCTGTAATCCTGAAAAAATGAAGATTGCCGTAATCATTTACTCTGTGCTATGAGTTCTGTAATTAATGTGGATAACTAGATCAGTTTTGAAACACCTGTTTATTTCAAATTGTTTCCCCCTTGTCTATTACTACAGCTATTAGATGCCTGTAATAAAGTATAACTAGGCCTGTTCCTGGACCAAGACAATCAGTCAATCTCTAACCAGCATTTACATTATTTACTTTCTGCCATCTAAGCAGGAATGCATTTTCTTTTGTCAGTTAACATCTCCTCTAGGCAAATTAAATCCTAAGATAACACCAAGCAAGCCATTCTTGAAGAGAACTACAATTTAAACAAGAATTGTAGTTACAAGCAATATATATTCCTTTTTCCCTTCCCAGTCAAATAACTTTATAGCTCTTGCTTGCTTTGGCAACCTGCAAAACTAAGAACTTAATGGTAGGTTAAAAGTGCATGTAGAAAGGCTGTTCCACCACGTGTGAAACTCCCTGTTAAGTTTGTTAAGAGATATTTTTTTTTTTAAGTACCAGACAAGGTTTGGTATTTGACACTAATGTTCATGTTGAGTATAAGTTTGACACCAAAAAACAAACAAAAAAAATAGCCACACCTGCTATCTGAAAATACAAGTCTTTAGAATTACTGATGGTTTTCTGGGATATTTTCCCTGAGAGACTGACAGATTGTCCAGGCAAAAGAACGTACGCTACACATACCATTTTGAATGCTATTCTAACAAAACCAAAACCCAAAAAAACCCCATGTTTTCTTTCTGCCCTCCTTCCAGTGGCTGTTACTATAATCCCCACTGTGTAAAAGCCACCACATTTATTTTGTGTCTAAACAAGAAATTCCACATGAAAGATTGTTTCATACATTTACAATCCATGCTACACTTGTGTCCTAATGCACCAATCACACTTTGTATACAACATTACTGAACATTAACATCTATATAAAATTTTCTTTACTTATATTACTTGCCTTAACAACATGTTTTATTGAACCAATCACTGAAGGCTTTAGAGATTTGCCTTCATTTGGCTCCTCAGAAGCACCTACACCCCAAATATCTGGAAGTTCCAGCTCTCCTTCCTCCAGTGGAATAGAGGGGCCTTCAAAATTTGGTTTTTCATAGAGTATCCAGCTTAAAAAAAAACAAACAAACAAACAAAAAAACCCCTCATTTTTAATGCAGCTTTATCAAGTGTGATTTTCAAAAGTCATGCTCTCATTTAATAAATCCTTTCATAAAAACTATTATTTCCAGACTCTTTCCACCACCCCAGTACAGCTTATTCACTCAACACTGCTGATGTAAGCTATTTCTTATATCTATGATACTTTTAAAAGCAATTATAAAAACAAAGATGCCTACTGCTGACTTTGTAATTTCACTGAAAACTCCTCCCCCTTTTTAAATTGATGATTTGGGGTGGCAAGACTACGGCCTGTGAGTACCAGACTTTTGCATGAGATACTAATCGGAACCAATTTGCAGGTCAGAAAATGTTGACTCTGCAGACTGCTGCATCACATATAAACAGATAAGCTACCTGGATCCTGTGAACAGCAGTCTGGAGTTCCACAGGGGCTGGTATAGATGGGCCAAAGGATAATAGGACTGCTTAGAAGACAAGCATAACTTCCTTTTTAATGGCAATTTTGAATATATAACTAGTTAAAACCTATATCCATCTGCAAATACAAAACCTTCCCATGCAGCTCTCAGTAGAAGTGGGGAAAGAAAAATCCAATCTCCCCTAGTCCATGGTGGAAAAGACCTGGTTCACACAGATAAAAACATTTTCATTCCAGTTTTCTGAAGCTAAACAGCAATCAGTGCGCTTTCCAGTACCTCCTACTGCAGCTAGCCCTTGTTTCTGCAGCTTACTATCAGATCTTTACTTTTGAGAACCTGCTATTTGGCTGTATTATGACCTGGCCGCAACTTAACCTGCTATATTATCCAATTAATAATAGCTCTTCTGCAAATGCTGCTAAGAAAGTAGGAGATGAACTTGTTCTGAATTACTCTTAGGCAATCTAGCTTTTGGAGAAAAATTCCCTCTGGACTTCTAAGAGAAACACTCAATTATCTCTACAGCACCACCTTACGTCTTTGGACGTGAAATTAATACTCTGCATCCAAACCCATGTCAGACATGGCTTTAAAATCCTTCACTGACCTTCTAGCCCAATTTAAATACTACACAAGAACCCCTAACAGGGATAGGAGTCTAAAGGGCAGCACAGATGGACACAATGTGTCATCTCACCCCATGCCTACCCCTGGTGAAATGATGCATCCCTCTAGACGGTAACACTCACTCAATCTGTCAGCAAAATAAGTTTCCCGGATCAGAACTTCCTATAGCAGAGGTACAGTGCCACATTTCTTACTCACAGATGTCTATGTTACATTGCCATCTGCAAGGCAGACTTAACTGTGAGTTACATGCTGGTTCTGTTTCAAAAGATTTTTGGATAGATGAATGAGAAAGAGTAAAAATTAATCCCTTACCATCCTCTGATGACTCTAACTAGAATTGTTGGTGACAGAACCCAAGAACTGCAATCCAGAACATCATGGAAAACTTCAATACCATTTTTCCGATAGTCTGATTTACAATCTGATTCACAGTATATCACCAGCTGTGTTAAAAACAAAACAGAACAACCAAACACCAACACCATATAATTCTATCTTGCTATGCTTTAAATATAGAGAGGAAAAGTAAAGATAGTAAAATTCATCTTACCTTACCAGGTCTGGGATTGATTTTACTTTGTCCATTTCTTGCAAGTGCCTAATGGACAGTGGGAAGAGAAAGTCACCAAAAAAACCCCAACCCCAAACAAAAAAAGCACCACCACCACCAAAAAAACTCAAACACAAAAGAAACAAACAAAAACCCCAAATAAACAAAAAATGCAAACACAAAATTTATTCAATAAAGATGTTCAGCTATTAAAAAAAATAAAGAGCCAGGAAAAGTAAAAGTTAGTCTGAATAGTAAAAAGCTGGTAACACTTCAACTACACTTACTGCTTCAATTCCTTCTTCCTCCTCTGAAGAACAGTATCTTGTCATAACTGTATGAATTTACACCTTTTTTTTTTTTTTTGAACTCTGAATTGTCTTCTGACTGAAGCCGACTAAACTCAGACTTGAAATACTTCTAAGTCCTTCTGATCAGCTTCCTATATATTCCAGGAGTTTCATACCAAAAGACTACTTAAAAAACTGGCATTGGTGAAGTACAAACCCTTCAATGATGAAGATATTAACAGGAGTTTAAATATCTTTTAACCATAAATCATAAAATAACTTTGAAGGAATATATGAAAGGACTGAGGAGGCATGATGGCATATATGTGTATGAACTATTTAACATAATTAATTTTGCACTGAACACCTTGTAGCAAGATAGGTTTCTTCAAAAAGCATGAGACTGTGCAGTAAGTGACAGACTAAAAATGCCAAGAAGAAACAGAACACATTGAGGTATACAAAATCTAAAACAGTGTTGAAGTCAGTGGTAAATTATATGATATAGAATATATGGGAAACTTGTGGTTGCATGGCATCATCTTAAAACAAATAAAGAAAGCGTTGCAATTATGTGTTTTGTTTCCTAGCAAGGACAGGAGTGCTCATTCTGGGACAGGGCCCCACTCTTCTAGGAACTACTCTTGCAAACAAGAAAACCTAAACAGAACCTGTCTCCTAAATAAGCTGCAGCCTAAGATAATCAGCAACACATGCAAGGAGCTAAGGAAAATGTATTAGTCAGCACATAGGGCAGTGGTCTCAGAACAGAGTTCCTAACCACCATAAGATTTTTGTAGGCATCATCAAGACATGCTGAAGCATGACTGGTTTTTTAGCCTGTGCTTCAATTCCAGTTAGAACTTGCTCTGTGTTTTAGAGAATGCAAAAGTCATTGTTTTGGGCTGCTCTTTACATTACCATTAGCCACGGCATCATCTTCTTAGTCAGTGAAGATGCACACATCATAAAAACATTTTTGGTTCCTGTCTAACTTGAGCAAGACAATTCACAGTCAGCAACAGTGCTGCAGAAATCCTGGAACCCTTTGGAGTCTACCTGGCTTCTTTTAAGAGCAGTACGTACCCCCTTGCCATATCAGGCCTCCACACTCTACTGAAAAATTGAAATGCACTCGAGAACAGCAGTTTTAAGAAGCAGTAACAAAAAAAACAAAACCAAAAAATCAGTATTAGCCATTTAGCTTTAAAGTCAGGTTTTGAAATCCAAGCAGGACCGGCCAGAATAAGAAAGTCTTTTTAACTGGTGGCATAAGTCCACAGCAAATAACCCCCCTAATTTTCATGCCCACGCTAATTGAATAACTTCCTATGACAGAAAAATCTACATCCTCAAAATTGCAGGTACCACGGAGGATGTCCTTCTGCAAGGTGAAGAAGCTACTACTCCCCACTCCTTCTAGTAGAACTGTAACAGAAGATAACCACTAACTTTGGAGAAGCATTTCCCAAACTGCTTATATTCTGCTTCAGTTCCACAGGTCTCATTAATGTGGCTACTGAAGTTTGGAGAACACATTTCTTCCCACAGTTCTTAATCTTCTGATTATAGTTTTCCTCTCAGGTAACAGTAAGGGCTTACATCAACAGAAATAGCAGATATAAAGAACGCTAGTTCATCATGTTGTTGACAGAAATCACAAAGTTCTCCCACATTAAGGTAAAGGTGCCTCAAAGGGAAGACACAGGTCTGTCTTGATTCGTGATAAATAGATGCTTATAATCAGACAAAAGGACAGCGCTTCACTGTAGCAGCTCTTTGAATAATTACTACTATCCGGTTCTTAAAAGTATTTTTGAAAAAATCGTATTTTCTATCAAAAGCATGGGAATACTGGGAACAAAAAAGAGGGATTAAAAAAATTTGCCCTGCTACTCATGTAACAGTGCAATGGTTGAATATCTTGGTGGAACAGGAAGGAGATTACTGTGAACAGAAAAAGCAGGCACAAGCTTTGTGCAGTTCACAGAAAGCATTCTACTAACTTACAATTTAAAAAAAATGTTAGCCTCAGATTTGCTTCAAAATAATACAAAATCAAGTACGAAGATGCGAATGACTTTAAATTCATATTTGTGAAGTCTCAAAATAAGTGCACCATGAAGAAGCAAGTTAGTATATGCCATCTCCTTTTCATGTATAGCCAACACCAGATGAAACTGATTCACTTCTATGTATTCATAACCTACATAATTCCCTAAGAGCAGAAACAAAACTAAACAATGTATGCACATCATATATAGAAAATACAAAAAACTGGATAACTTTCCAGTCAGATTTTAAACAACACAGTACTTACATCCACGTCTAATAAACCAAAGGGGACATTTGATTCGTATCTGCTTGTCCCTAACCAGCTTGAAAAACTTTTCTCAGGGTTCCCATAGTTGGGCATTTGTAAACTTAGTTCTTTTTTTGCACTATCTGCTTGCAAGTACTTCTCCACAAAGCTTGGAAGCTTCAAATCTGAAAGAGACTGAATTGCAAAAATCAAAATTAACAGTCATTCAGCATATAGACAAAATTTTACATGGTTGCATTTCATTATCTTTATTACCTCAGACTTTTGAGGCATGCCGAATGGCCCAGAAGCATCCTGGTGTAAAGGAGGGAGCCCTGAGGAGTCTGTTGCAAAAGCTGCTGCGGTGTTGTTTACTGTGGTGACAGAAGTATTAAGAAATTTTTCTTTAGATGTAGAAGACAGCAAGCTTGAGAAGAGGGAGCTTTTTTCAAGCCGGGATCTCTTAATTTCACCATCTGTACCATCAATGCTTTCTTTTCCATTTATTTCATGAGTAAAGGCAGGTTCCTCTCTATTACATGATTGCAGGGCTTTGAATACAATACTTTGCTCTGTTGATGCACGCTTGGGCCTGACTCTGGCTATTGTTTCCAGGCTTTGCATTTTAATTTGTTGGGCTGGTAACAGATCCTGTGCTTTTTCCCTCCTCAGTCCCAAACCAAAAGTAAATACACTGGCATCAAATACTTTCTCTAAGTTGTCTTCATGAATGGGTGGCATTGCAAAGTGGGGCGCTGGGGACTTAGGAAGCTTTGATCTCTTCTTTTTCTGGGGCAAACAAACCGAGCTGTCCAAGTTTTTTATTGTTTCAGCAAACTTTTTCATGTCAGATGGGGAATCAAAAATGGTATCATCTTCAGCAGACCCATTACAGGTTTTGCCTGGGCTCTTTTGTGTATCGATGCTGTTCTCTGATAACACTATACTCTCTTGACTTCTGTCATCATATTGCAAATCTACAAGGCTCAAATCTCCCGGCTTTGTCTTTTTATCTCCATTTTCCATCTTCTTAAATTCTGATCTAGAAACCTGATGAGATGGTGATAAAGGTGATAAAACCTCTGCATCTGGCAGCATCTTTTCTTCATTTCTCTGGAATTCTGAGCTTGTGCTATTTCTTTGGTAGGAAGTATCTTGAGCATTTTCACTTTTACTGGGCAAGTGCAAAGGCAGTTTAAATGATGAACTTTCTTTTTTAGCTGTGATCAATTCTTGGTCGGTTTGCTTCAGAGAGACACTACTAGCATCTGTTTTACTGCTCTGGTTAAAAAGGGATATTGCAGCCTTTACTTTAAGTTCTGTTGTCTTTCCAATATCCTCGTAAGAGGCAGAGCCTTCTTCATTTTTGCCTTTTAATTCTGCAGTGTTTTCTTTCTCTGTTGTGCCATTCTCAAACAACTTCTGGCGACTGCTTTGCTTACTTAACGTTTTATCAGGCTGTTCGCTTTCCTTAGGTTGTTTTCCAAACTTTAGCTTTGCTCTGCCAACAAATGTGCTTGGTACAGTACTATTTTTTAAAGCAGGAATGTCAACAGGCCTCTGGCTCTGGTTAGCACATTTATTTTCAAACAAGGAAATTTTGTTGGCAATGTTGCTGTTTGTTTTATTAACTGGTTTTTCGAGAGCATCCTGCTCACTTTCTAAACTGTCTTGATTCATGGGTGCTTTAAAATTCAGCTCTACATTCTTCGGTTTGGCTGGACTAGAGGAGGCAAAGTGATACAGAGTTACAGCTTTAATTTATCTTGAAAAGATTTGTACCAATTTTCAGAACAATAAAACGTATCATTACAATTACTTTTTCCATAGTCATATTCAGTTTAAATGTGGATATCTCAAAAGGAGGTAACGAGAAAAGGAGCAACTACACAAACAACAAAAAAATTCGACGCTAAATAAGAATACATTCAAACACATGCATAGTTCTTTAATGCTCAGTAAAACAATAAACACAGCAGCCTACAGCATCTGCAATTGAGGCTGAGAACTGCTTATGACTGACAGACATTAAAATTGAATAGTGAATAGGCAGAATAAATTATATGTATGCAATTCCCTACAGAGTTTAGGAAACAAATCCCAATTCATTAAGGTGATAATGAGTTGGTTAACATTTTAATATACCTCTCCAACAAGTTTTGAAGACATCTGTCTGGATTCTTTGCAGCCTTTCCACTGCAAAAGCAACTTTAAACTAGTGAAAGACCTCTTCTGGCCTCATTAGTGCTCATGGAAAAGGGAACTGACCCCAGTCACTGCATCATCACTTGGCTAAGCAAACACCAAACGTGAGGACTGTTCCATTTCCTTCAGGTAAAGCCAGCTAATAATTTAAATTGTGTAAACTAACCCTGCTAATTTTACAAGAACTGAATTAGGAAACACTTGCAGAAATTTCTCCATCGGAGTGGATAGAGAAGTATGCAAGTACATAGCATGTAGTACACATGTACTATAGCAGAATGTTGATGACATGCAGCTTTGGGTTTTAAGCCTGCTTCCTCTGAATACCTATGCCCAGGAGCAAATCATTTGTCCATGCCACTTGCTACTAAAGGAACAGTATCAACAGCTGTGACAATGCAAGGCATGTGTCTTCAAACTGTATCAGCTAGATATAAGCAGCGTCAAGGAGCCCACCATCACCTCAAAGGCAGACCTGTCCCCCAAAGAGGCATCTGGGGACACCCAGTGGTGGAGGAACAGGCAGAAACTGCACTACAGGAAAATTGACAATGATGAGAGATAGAAGAAACCAGGTTGCCACAACAATCTCCAGGATCTCAAATGCTCTGTCAATCAATGGACAATTCCGGTATTTAAGCGCTTTCTTCTTTTTTACCTACACAAACTGTGTTCCCTGAACTCACTCTCAGGCAGCTCTTTAGCTCAAGAAAGATGCATGAGGTACAAGTGAGTTAACATCAACAACCCAAAACCTGAGATCACTCCTGTCTCCTCTTCCTCAAGAGATCCATCCCAAGTAAGAAAATAAACCCCATTAAAGCAAGACTCTCTATTATGCAAGCTTCTTGGTAAAAACATGAGGAACAAACTTATTGAAGGAACAGAAGGAATCCAAAATCAGCTTCCTAGGAATCTATACAGAAAGCAACTGTTAAAAAGCCCTTTTCAGAGAAGAATTCCCGACAGCGCTGACGCTAACTACCAGCCTGCTCATGTCAGTTCAGAACCAGAAAGCTCTCTTGAAGAACATGTGATCAATAAAAAAGAAAATGTGAAAATTAAAAATGGCCATATTTCACAGAGGTGCTAATAAAACATACCTGGAAAACTGAAGTCTAGAAAGAGAAAAAAGTATTACTGAACGGGAGAAGGCAGAAGGGGAACTATCACAGCATAAAATTAAACATATTTAGACACTACTTTTCCTTTGTAGTGCAACTGTTTTTCCTAAGCTTTTCAAAGTTAAATTACTCTATGATTCTTCTTTTTGGAAAATGAATGTAAGTTGGAAGGGACCTTTAAAGGTCAGCTAGTCCAACTTCCTGCTCAAAAAAGGGACAGCTTCAAAGTTAGATCAAGCTGGTGAAGGCTTTGTCTGACCAAGTTCCGAGTATTTTGAAGGGTTGATATTTCACAAACTTTACTAGGGAAGCATTGCAGCAGGTCGGGCGCTGTCACTGTGCATTATTTTTGCCTTATATCCCATTGAAACTTGCATCCATGGTCATTGTCCCTTCACTGCACACTTCAGTGATTAATCTGGCTCTGCCTTCTCTGTAATACCTCTTTAAGCAGCAAGAGATGACTGAGATACACACATGTCCTCACAGTTAAACAAATCAAACTGCTTCAGCTTCTCCTCATACACAGTATGCTCCAGTGCAATCACATTCTTAATGGCTCACCACTGGACTCATTCCAATTTGTGAACATTCCTTCTGGACCAGGAGAAGATGAGGAAGAGGTCCAACTCAATATACTGCCACACATGCAGCCTCATTAGCATCAAGTATCTTCTCCTTTGACCTGCCAGCTACGCTCCTGCCAATGTAGTCCAGTACAGGCTTAGCGTTCATCTGCTACAAAGCCGCACTACTGACACATACTGAACTTGCAGCTCACCAGGACCCTTCAATCCTTTCCTTCTACCTGCATTTTAAAGAGCTATCACTAACGGCCTAATTATCTTAACAGACTCATCTCCATACCATCCCTTTGTCAGTCCATCACTTGCACTACTACATGCATTTCAACCTAACAACACATATTTTCCTAACAAAGTCTGTCTCTCATGCCTTTACACAAGCAAGTTTAATGGTTAACACTGATAATTATCAGCCACACCTAAAACCTGTTTTAAATGAACAGCTAACACCTCAAAGGTATAGTTTCAAGCTTTGCACATTTAGGCAAAACCAGCCACTTCAGCACTTTGCACTTTAAATTCTGCAGTATTTCTGCACAGCAACAGCAGAAAAACACAAAGAGAAATAGAAAGCTTAGCCCTGGAGCTCCATTCACTACAGCTGGCCTCCTCTAACTGATCTTTCCATTACACCTTTTTTCACATTATGAAATACTGATTTTAAATACAGCCAAAAGATGTGCCTTATTGCAAGAACTGAGTTTCTAAACTTGCTTAGAAGGAGGAGATATTATTTGAGAGTCCTTTTAAGCCTCCGCTCTAATCTGAGAGAAAAGCATTGGAAGATGGATTCATGTAACAGTGCAAACAGTTTCTTACAAACAGCTCAGTGTGGCTGATGCCTACTACCTGGTGCTGATCTGCAATGCCAGGAACAAGCAGATGCAAGAGAAAAACTAATGTCCTTTTCTTTAGCTACACCTTGCAGCTAACCTGTGGAAGCAAGCACTTAAACCTCTCCCACAGAGTCATAAATGGAAGGTGAGTCACATAGTTGAAGCATACTGTCCAAATGACCATGTCGAGCATGTAACTGATGCCAAAACATCAGACTAAGATGAGCAAAGAAGAACAGCATATTAACAGAACAGAATAATTCAGCAAGTGGTTATAAACTACAAAACCATGTCTGCACATCAAAAATGACAACTGAAGCCAAGTTTTCCACTAAGCACATCAATGTAACTACTACCTGAGGTTTTATTTGCTGATTAAGATGTACCATCAACCTCAGTTTAATCTCAAACCTGATAGATTTCCCTTTCAAAAGCTAGAAGCAAAGTATCCTGTGACTTCCAAGTTGCTCAGTATACAAACATAAAAAGAGAAAATATTATCATTACTTACAGGGAACCAGCAGAACAGACTTATTTTAAAACTGTTTCTAAAGAAACTTGATTCCCAGAATTAGCACAATGTCATTAGTAAGAGACATTATGCATTTTCATGTGAAAACTACTTTGATTATATGAAATCCATCTTACAGGAGGCAAACACGCCTGTGAGTAAACTTTTTTCAACCTGAAAGGGATTCATGTTAAGTATCTAAGAATAATTTTTTAACCTTTTAAAATGGAAAAGTTAACTGTTCTGTAGTTCAAAGCAACAACAAGAACAAAAACACACCTTCTAGGAATGGCAACATCTTTTCCTTTCCCAACTTTACAGCAGCTTAATCCACATCCAGGTTTATAGTTCATGTGTTCTGATGAATGACTACAAGTTGTACCAGGTAGTCTGACCGTACCAATTTGTCTGGCTAAAGAAACTAGTACTGTGCAACAACAGCTACTAGATGCATGCAACGCAGCAATCCCCACCCAGGGCTAAAGTTCCAAAAGCAGCAGATAAGGCCAAGATGCAAAGTGCCACACACCCCACAGCATCAGGTGAAATAGAACAAGCTCTTTATTTATTAAAATAAAAGGCAAGTAACTTTTCAGACAGTTTTACTATATGAGTACAGCAGAATATAATTCACTGTACAGCAAATCAAGGAGATACCCAGAAAAAAGAAATCCAGCTAGGCAAGCATTTGTAACTTCATCATCACTAATGACAGTGATACAAAGAGAAAAATATGAGAGCTATCTTGCCTTTGAAGTTGTTAAGATACAAAACCTTAGAGTTTAAGTTTCGTGATCTATACTGCCAGATGGCAAAGCATCACCACATACAACAATATCACAATTTAACTTTCAGTACTAAGTGATGAATGAACAAATCAGATGTACAGTATTACAAGTCATCCAAATTAAATTGTTCCCTATGCTTCTCAGATGTGGGAAGCATAATTGGAAACATGTGTGTTTCCTAAGCCATAACGTTAAACCTTCACATCTCTCTAACACAACACTTGTACCTGAGGGGGACTTACAAGATTCGATGTACTCTGACACCTATAAATGAACATACCACAGTGAGGAAAGCAATAGAGAATTGTAGGTAGCCATGAAAATCAAACAACAGTAATGACGAATGTAATAAAATGATTCACTGCAGAAGAGAACGTCACAGAATCCAGGAAATCAATCACTGGATTCATACTTGTGATTACAGTGAAAGCTATAAATACATCCACTTCTTTACAGTCCTCATCAAAGCACCGATTGCCCCTGTTCGACAGATGACAACTTAACCTTGAGAATAAAACCAAATCCTTAAAACTAATATATGTGTAACTCTACACGTCTGATGTTATTCACATGCACAAAAATTCACATGATTCATTCTGCACATACTTATGAAAGCAACTATAACTATTCAAATTTCTGGAGTGTGATTTATCATATCGTTTGAATGATCAAGTTCTACACTGCACCCTGAATTTCTTCATAAAATAATAGGTGAACTTCTGTTGTTTCAAAGCACAACCTGAACACATTTGTTATTCAAAGATTTTCACATACAGAATTTTCAGCCACATTCTCAGTTGCTTACAGATAACAACACTACATTAAGATCAATGACTGCTAAACTAATACAAGCAACAATGGGGGCACTGATGATGATGACAAAGCAGCTTTTATGTATGTTAAATTATTCCATATAATGGAATTGGCAAAGGAATTCCCTATCCATTAAAAAAACCCAACAAAACACAGGAAAAATATTTTTCTAACACCTGTGAACTGCAGCGCTTGTTAATTATGATACATTTAGGAAAAAAGGCAGTTCATTACTGAAAATAATCTAGATAACAGATACAGTAGCTAGTGTTCCTACAGAATCCTAAACACAGATACAGGCAGAATTACAGCTATTAATTGCAACTTATTTACATTACTTACAGGCTAATCTTTGTCGTGACTGTTCTGGAAGCATCCAAACTCTTCAGCTTCGAGCTGTCTAAATCAGAATTTGTCTGTCTCTCAGCTGACACACAGAGGTCTCCATTTTTAATCCCATCGGTATGCAAGAAAGCTCTTCCATCCAAACCACTACCATGTTTTACTGCCTTGGTCTCATTTCTGCCTTCAGCAAACACCAAGGCAGTGTCTTCTGTCTTAGCAGCCAAAGAAACTCTGGGAGACTCCAAGCCATCTTCCCCAAAAGCCACAGATATAGCTCCCTTTTCCAAAGTTCTTTTTGTCACTGGGTTACTCTCTGGTGATCCTAAAGGTTGTCTTTTTGAGGAATAATCTTTTACCTGACCCTTCAAACCAGGAGGGGAAATGGGGACAGCATCTGACTGATTCTTTTTGTAGGATCTTCTCCTTGCAGGGGTTGTGTTTGTGATCTGCTGCTTGCCTTTGTCAGCTTCAGTTTTAGACGTCCCTTTGTGAGTAGATCCAACCTTTATATCCTGAATATTACCTGGAGAAGAGGAATTCCTTTCAGGAGTCTGTTGAGGAGACTTCATTTTTCTTTCTGAGTTTATTATCTTGTCTGAGAACACCTCAGAAGGGACATCATCATCAAAACCAGATTCTTCTCTTGCAGTAATCTCAGTCTGGTTTCTCTCCCCATTTGGAATGTCACTAGATGTCTGAGATTTTCTCCTTTTTCCAGATCTTTTATGAGCAGATTTTTTATCCATTGTGTCAAAGTCACTACAATTTTCTTCTGATGTAACAGTCACAGGTTCATCAAGGAGTTCTTCTGTTTTTCTAAGATAGATATCAACTGTTAACACTCTAGCAGAATATGTGTGCTCACCCGCTGCAGATTCCAACTCGTACGGCAAATCCCTTGGTTTCGCATGCCCAGGCTCCTCAGTCACCCACGTGTTCACAAGCTGCTTGTGGCTTAAGATACTCTTCTCTAAGTCTTCACTAGACAAATTTCTCAAGCTTTTTATGAAATCTGGAGTTGTAGAATTATTTATATCGGTGGTGGATTCTTTCTCCAGTCCCAGGGTTTCCACATTGAGGCTACTCTCAAAGAAAGAGTTTTTAATGGTTTCACTGCTGCTGCTCCAATCTGCTGACCACTCACTGTCAGAAGATACTCCCCTACTACTCCATTCTGAAATGGTATCACGATACAGCGTTCCTGCTTCCCCACCAAAAGGATATTCCTGCGACTCAGAAACAACACTTACGTCTCCCACTTGCTTCTGTACTTGAGGAGCTTCGTGTCCTTCCTTTGTGTGCCTACAATATATCAGCTGTCCTCTGTGAGGAGAAACTGACCCCTCCCCTTTCCGATGCGAAGTGTATTCTAGTGAACTTTTGACATGCTTCCTTCTCCCTGTACCAAACAAATTTCCAAGTCTTTCCAAAACTGGCTTCTTTTTGCTCTCTTCTCTGGTAGAATCTGGAAGTTGTGAGGAGGACTATAAAACAAACAAATAAACATTTGGTTAATGTCAAAATTGTTTGTATAATATGTTTGTTTGTATTAGCACCACCTAGGATTCAAAAGGACACAGTGAATGGAAACAAAACAGCTTCCTGAACAATATTAGCTCTCAAAAAAGAACAAAAAAACCAAAACCCTCAAAAAAAAAATCCAAAAATCTTTCTGTAATTTTTTGCCTGTATTTATTTAAAAGTACGCTCATCTTGCCTTACAATGTCATCATTATATGTCTCAAATCCAAAACTTTTGCACGATGAGTTAACATCACACAGAATAATAGAGGAAAGCAACCTGCTGTCTGCAAGGTATGGGATAAACTGGGCAAAATTTTCCTTACAAAAACAAGACTGGTGAGTTTGACTTTCCTCTTCCTACTGGCTGAGTTAGTTTTGACACTCATGCTGGCAAAGAACAGTTTCAAAAACGTAAGTTATATGACTATCCATATACTTCTCATTAACAAAGTCCAGCAAATACTTGGCTTGCGTTTTGGGCTAGGAAACCCAGAAATATAAAAGCCACTGCATCATTCAATGAGCATTACTGGGTCAAATACTGCCCTGGATTACTCTTGGCAAGTTTTCCCTTACAACTTCTAATTAACATGGTAAACAGGAAACACGCAACAGCATTGCCGAGTACACATGCATATTTGCATTTTAATATATTAGCACTTTTTACATGCCGGTACGATGAATACTTGTTTTGAGATGTCTATTTCAAAACACCGCGAGTATTTCCTACTTCGGCAGACCGGACCTCCAGAGAGGAGAGGGCACGTCTCAGCAGCACGGGCGTTTTAAACCGGGGGGTTTTGCTGCAGACACTGCGACCGCCTAACAGCGTCCAGGCGCGTTCACCGCCTTGAGCGCCCGCACCCTCCGCGCAGCCCCGCGGCCGCCCTCGCCCCTCCGCAGAGCCGGCGCAGTGACCCCCACCGCTGCCTCCTTCCCCCCGGGACGGCTACGGAGCACTAGCCAGTACAACCTCACCTCCCACCCCCGTGAACCGACCCGGAGGGCGAAGTTCCCCGAGGCCGCCGCTGTTCTGCCTCGTCCCAGAACGGGATGAGCGGGAGGAAGGAGCCGCGGTGAACTTCACCCGCCCAGCTGCTCAGGTGCAGATGCCGGCACCTACACGCTCCGCAAGCGGCCCCGACACTCACCGCCCGGCGCGGTTCGACGACCCGTGCGCGCAGCTGCCCCTCACGCCGCTACCCGCACGTCCGGGCGCCAGCTGTCTGCGCGCTCCGCCTCGGCCCGCCCCGCCAGCGAGCCTCGGCCCGCCCTGAGCCACCGCCCCGGCTGCAGGCAGCGGCTCTACCGGGCCGGGCCGCCTCTCTCCGCCACGGAAAGAGGGATGGCGGCGTCGCGCAAGCCCCCAGCGAGGGTGAATGCCAAGGGGCAGCGGCAAGCGCGGGAAAGTGGGCGCCCTCGGCCACGGGCGAGGCTTCCGAGGGGGCGGTGGAGCGCGAGTGGGCGGTGGAGCGCGAGTGGGCGCCGCGCCCCATACGTGCCCCGGCAGCCCGCGCTGCGGCGGCTTCCTCGTTATTGAGGGCAAAACGCCGCCCCAGGCAAAACCGACAAACTTGTGATGTTGAGGGAACAGCGCCAAGCGTGGCAGGCGGGAATCCGCGCCGGCCGGCTGCCGTGAGGGCTGCGCGGCCCCAACCAGGGCCCGCATCAGGGAGCCAGCGCTCCCCTCCGTCGGAGCGAAGGGACGGGACGGTTGATGCTCGGCCCGGGACACCCGCTTGCCTCCTGCTACAGGGACACAGAGAGGCGCCGGGGTTGAGTGCGGGCCAGCAGCGGCCAAGCATCCCCCCGGTCCCAGTCGCGCGGTCATGCCGAGCCCCAGCAAAAACCCGAGGGGAGGAGGCGTGGGTCTCCGCAGCAAGTCCCGCGGCGGGCCCTGCCTAGGTAGGCATGTTGAGGCCGGCACCGCCCGGCGGCTGGGCCCGTGTGGGAGAGCTCGGTTCAGGGCCCTGCGGTCAGATGAACTCGCATTTTCCACCTCGCAACCGCGGGCCGGCGGACGCGGCTGCCTGCCATGTCGGCCTGCCCCCGGGATCCCGGCTGCAGGGGGTCAGAGGGTCTCTCTCGATCCCCCGCCGCCAGTCCCCTGTCCTCGGCCGGGGAGGCGTGAGAATGACTCCGTGGCCTAATGGTGCCGGCGCTCTCCCCAGGCGCTCAATTAGTATTTAATGTTTAATGAATGCTAAACTACTCCTCTTCTAATTAACGCTTAATTAGTTACGTGAAGTTGAACAGCTTCAACAGGAAGGACCACGCAAGTCTCACTCCGGTGCTTCTGAGGCCCCTGCGCGGAGGCGGGAGAAACACCAGGTCAACCCGCCGGCGGCTGGTCAGGCGGCCTGCCCTGCGGCGTGTCTGGTCCTGCGGCTATTGGAGAAAATGAGGGCTTCTTTTTACTCTGTCGCTTCCTCCTTCAGGTAAAATGTCAAGTTAGTGATTTTTGCTTCATCAACAGACTAACATTTGGCCTTTGCTGTAAAACCACCCCAAACATGGGTCGTGAAGCACTCTCAGCTCCAAGAGACCCTACAGACTCTACTACTGCCAGAAACAGTGCAGCAGTAAGGGTTGCCCAAACACATGAAAAATACAGAAAACCTAAACTGATGAATATGTAGAGTAAGCTTATCATACTGCAAACAAACAGAAATCCGTGGCAACCCTTGTCTTTGCCAACTTTTGTTATATGTGTTACTTACACAACTGATAAGCAACTGTACCCCCAGTGAAGTCTGATGTCTGCACACCTTGTGATCTTCTACCAGCAGGTTTTCAAATAGGCAAGTCTACGATCATGACCTTGAGATTGAGCTTTTTGGTTGTTGGGTTGGTTTTGGTTTTATTTAGAGATAGTGAAATAATCTGCTAATGATAAAGTCTGATGCCTGTTCTTCCCTCCCTTTGATAATTTCTTTCAACCAGTAGAACCAAAATGCTCAATTAAAGAGCAGCTGAGGGCTGCATTGAGTTCATACAGCTCAGACAGTTAAAGTGCTTCAGTGATAACAAAACCAACTTTGAATTTCCCTATCAGATCCAACAATCATGAGTAATGCAGCCCAATTACTATCTAATTTCTTGATTCTACGTATGTATTGCCAGTAATTAATTGTAGAAAGGGATAAGGAGACGGTAATGAACACTGCTAGTTAAAGTAAAAAGTAAAAGTATGACATTTTCAGGAACACTTAAAGCAAGCCAATAAGGAATTAGGGACAGTGATTTATCTGAAAATTCATAACTGCAAGTGTGAGGAGGATGCATATATTGTTCATATTGAAAACGGGTAAAACACCAAAATTTCACTTCATTATGGTATCAATCTGCACATTAATATTTGGATGTAAAATAGCTGTCAGTCTTCTAACTTAGTTGAGATTACATTATCAACCTGACAGTCATTATTACACTTGCAGTCAAGCTTTGGGTTTGCAAGATTACCCTTGGAAAAAAGTAGTTATTTGAACTGTGGATCTGGATTTCTCTCTTCCCAGCAGCTTATTTTCATAAAGTCCATGGGAACTTAATTATCTTTGAGACGTCTCCCCCTTTCAAATGTAGTTTAAACTGTCCAAGTTCAAAAGGTGTTGGATGGAAGGGAGGAGGGACAGTCACATAAGCCTTGTTTCCTCAGGGAACAAGGCTAAAGATTTTTTTCTTGATCTTGAAATAGCTGCCCTATGTAAACTGTTTTGAAGTAATTTCTTCATACAAAGTACCTTAATTATATACAGCTCTTTCAAAACACATAAAAGACCAGGTACTTGCCCTGAAGAGCTTGTATTTTAACTCAGATAAATGTAGGTGAGCCAGTATTGCCAGTGCAAGAGGGCACAGAGACTGAGCTTCTCAAGAGGCTCCAAAGTGAGGCCCAGCCTGACAAAGCACAGCACAGGAATGCTTGACTTCCAGAGCACAGCGCTGACATGTTTGATTTCCAGAAGGCAAGAAGTATCCTCGCTCTGCAGATCAGGCTTCTTCAACACATTTCTACTCAAGCACTCTTACCCTTGAGACATGAGCTTTTTCAGAAATCCCTGATCAAAGGCATTGGCAACTAAAAAAAAAAAAAGAAACCAAAGGACTTGCCTATCCATTCCTTGGACAGCGTGGAGGAAGCCATTTTAAGTACACTGCGTGAATCTTTAAAGCACTGTTCTAATCTGAAAGCAAAATGCCGCCTTCTTAACCAAGAAATGTAAATCTTGTTTTATTTATATTCATACCTGTTTATGTTAGCATTAAAATATTTCCTATGTTTCTGGCTGGGTTTTTTTCTCATTAGCTAATATAAGTTGCCACAGCCAAACCCCTAATTTAGCAACATAATTAAACATGTGCTTTCCTGGTCTCCAGTGGAGAGAACGCATAAACTACTGTGATTTGTTGAATCAGGACTTCAGGCTGTGTCTCAAGGGATCAATTGGATGTTATTTTCTTAGATTAGCTCATCTGAGTCAGTTGAACATGACTGGAAATACTTCTTAGAGCACACATTATAGAAAAAAGTAGTATTTTTACTAGTCATTAGCAACTTTGTGGTAACTAATAGGTGGTAATAGCTAGTGTGGACAGTTCTGTAATTTAAACATTTATTTGCTAGCTTATGTTTGCCTTCAGAGGGGAAAAAAGTGACAAACAATATTTAGTGAAGAGTAAGTTTGAGCTTTATCATTCACTAGAAGGTCATAAATAACTGGAGTTCCGGTAACATGCAAACCTCTGAGACCCTTCTATCTTTAACCCTTCTAAGTTCATGTTGGAATGACAGTAACTTTGGGTACCTTTAGCACACAGTATCGTATTCTTACACCCATGAGAAGCAGAAAGTCTTGGAGTTCTAGCAGTCACGTGATATCCCAAAAAGTGCATTAGCCAAAAACATTTAAATAAATAAACTACTACTCTTCAGGCTGTAGCATTCTGCAGTGACTGAGTCTCAAATATTCAACAATAGCAGTGCCAGGCTTTGTTAGGCTGAAAATTCGTCTGGAGTATTCCTGGCACAGTGTGCTGGCAAAAAATACTAGAAAAACACCAGAAGAAATACTAGGAAGACTAGACAGAAGGATGTACAAATCAAAGCTAAGAAAGAAAAGTCTGAGAAGTCAAGACCGACTTCAAGTCCTACTGAGAGATGATGTCATACCGTTCTCCTGCAGGTGAGTGTCCTAACTACTGGTAGAGAGAGAGGGCAGCTGTAGACAGAAATAAAGGCTTGTTGCTTTTACTTGTTTTCTTATTTAAAAAGCACGGGGAAAAAAATTATAGCTAACAAAACATTTGACCTGAAACAAATTTTTGGTTTGGGTGATTCACTGAGGGGAAAAAAAGCAGTTATATTTCAAGTTAACCTAAACTTAACAGTTACCTTGCCATCAGTCAACTAGATTTAAATTACTTCAATTCACTGTAATTTTTCTTTGTTTATGCTGACCCTTCAGAAAGCCACAAAAGCGGGGTTACTATTATGAAAAGTATGACTTACTTACATTATTTTAACCTACACACTGCCTTCTTCTGAATACCAAGAGTTTGGCATATATACATTATATTTTTTTAGCATTTCTTTTAAATACATCAGATTCCAGGCTGACAGTGTCCTCTTCTGAGGCAAAGAAGGCAATACACTTCAACAAGTCTACTCTAGCATGGAATTTACTCCCTGCCTCTTCCAGCTCTTTGCCTGCTACACTTAGAGAGGATATAAAGAGCAACAGCTGGATTTTAAACAATTTCAGCTTTACCTGAGCTCTGTATACAGGGAATGTAGTTATCTAGCTCAGGGAACTTACCTGAATTACCAAGGAACTATAAATGTGAGACTTTTAAGCAGAGAGAAGTGAAACAAACATAAGTTTTCTTAATAGTCATATTTTTTTCCACAAACTATTTGTATTTTCTATGTTCTAATACGTTAAGGTATTTTAGCAAAACAGTTCATGTCTTTAAGAGACAGGACCTGTCTGCTTCCAATTTATTTTTTCACTGTAAAACTAAATTTTTAGCTCAAATGTGCACTGAAAATTTACCATTTTGCAACAGTATACAGACTAATAAGAATACCGAGCCTGCATGTTTAACTGATTTTTTTGAATGGAAATAATCAGTTCAAGAAGCATAGATGTAACTATTAAATTCCATATTATTTCTTAGGTGCCAAACACAGAGATTTAGATATTGAATGTAAAAGAAAACCCCAAAATCCAGCAAAACTGAAAGAAACAAATCATGCAATATCAAGTAAACAGAAATCTTTTTAAAAATCTCAGAGAGGACAAAGAAGCATAAGTAAAAACTGAACAGATCTTCACATGAGTGTTTAGGAAACAAGGCTGATAAAAAAGAACAGGCATGTCAGAAAAGGCATGCCTGCTCCCATCTCCTCTTCCCCAGAGCTAGTTATTTCCATATACTAAAACCTTTACCCCCTCCCCTTCTGTCAATGGAAGCATTTGTCAGTTAAAGAGACACTTTATAAAACTAATGGAGATCAGTTGATTTTATGATTTTAAAAAAATATGTATTAACCCAGAGATTTGTGGTGGGGTTTAAAGAGGGGGAAAAAAGCGTGCTGTTTGCCTTACCATGATGATGATAATTCTTTTTGCTCTTTACAGAAGGATAAACAAACTATGGTGTGTGAGATGCAGTCCTATGTGTCATTAACCAAACCCTTTTTCTTAGCAATCCTCCCACGCTTTAACCCCTTCTTGCTTCTGCCAGCACTCAGTTAAAAACAAGCAAAAAAGGAAGTAGTATCTGACTTGAGCCTTTCCAACTGATAAGTCATTTGGCAGAGAAATTATAACTATGAAACGGACTCAATTAGAGGATAGGAGAAAGCTGCGGATGGGTGGCAGCAAGTCCTTCAGTAAACACCTCTACGGAAGCAGAGAACCTGTTGCAAAGAACTGTGAAGTTAGTGTTGGGCAAATGCCTTACGTGCATTAATTAACATGCAATACTAGAATGTAGATATGCAACAGCAGGACAAAATATACCACACACGTTGGTTCTCACAAACTTTGTTACTGTCTTCTGTTCCTTGTTTAAGATGGCTAAAGGAAAAAAATTACTTGTGCCTTTTTCAGTAAGAGATTGATTTATCCAGGCATCCTTGCTTTTTCACCTTCCTGATTTGGTATATTAAATCTGTATTTTTCCAATGATTTATGGTAAATTGATACTAAAATGGGACTCAAAAAAAGCAGAAAAGAAGCAGCATCAAAAGTAGGAGCAGGGATTATTCAACACTGAAGAAATGAGAGAATATTTAAACTCTCCTGAACTTGGATGACTTCCAGAAATAGAATTATATGCAAAAAATAGCATTAACATAAATTATTGTACTTGTAACTCTTCGTGTTTCAGTGTAAGAGAAAGTGAGAAAGTTTGACATGAGGTAGCTTCACATCTTTGCTCTCAGGATTTTGAGTCTTGCTGCTGGGTCAGAGCCGTATCATTAGATAATCTACTCAGTGTAAAGATTCAACAAGACACCATCTCTTCTGAAGTAAAGAGTAAAAATAAACATTTATTATCTGTGTTTTGTTCTGACAGGAACTTGAAAGTACTTCTTCTGTTGAGCAATAGAGGATAAATGGCGAAAGCATTTTGGAGGGAAAGAGAGGGACTTGGAACTCTTTTAATAAGAGTCCCTAACCAGAAGCCACAACTAATATATGTAACCTCTTTCCTTTTTTAAATTCTGAATGAAATTCAAAATTATAAAGAATACGGTACACAAGTGGTTTTGCATTTACTAAGTCTCTTCTGTTTTGTGACAGCATAATGTCCTGTTGCTAACTAAATGGTGTATATTGGTAAGTACAGATTTAATGTAAGTTGTCTAATTTAGATCTATAACTTGGTGTAACACCTCCCAATTCTATTTAGATTGCATATTTCTCTATAATTACTGGGGATAGGAGATAGGCTTCTTTTGCTGCAAATCTAAGAGTGTCTGTACAACAGACTAAGCCTTAAATCTCTGAAAATCAGCTTTCTTAGGCACACTCGATCTCTTCCCCTTGCTTTCATGCAAAATTATTGGAGCTCCACAGTCTTGACAGTTTATGACATTTGAAAAAGTCTCGCGGCATTTCAGAGCACATGCAAGAATTCTGTAAAAGCATCAGTAAATTGCAGAGCAACCCAAAATCAGATACTATGACAAAAACTGATATTTTCACTAACACTACTGAGCTTACTGTCAAACAAAACCTGCTGATAGGTCAGCTAAAAATGCACAAGTGACAACTCACTATGTTTTCCATTCTTCATCATACTCATCTAAGAAAATGTATTTTAAATAGCAATCTGAATTTATTTCTTTGCTAAGCACTTAGATACAGTAAAACTTATGCATATTCTCAGAAGAGAAATTACGCACACTGAAAACACCTTTGAAATCAGACTGTGGAAACTGTATTTAAAATGTCAGACTCATTGTAATCCTTGGATCTCATTCCAGTTACTCTACTCTGTCTCCTCAAGACTGTTTATACATTTTGACATTAAATGATTATGGGACAAAGAGGAAATAATCCTAAGGAGCCACATATAATATTAGCCTTTGCCAAACACGGCACTGATGTGGCTGCTGTGTGCTGGCTAACTGAGCTGGTTCCTCCTGGGCTAGCTTGGGCATCTCTACATGATTCTGCATGTAGCTCGAGAAAGGCAGGATTTCTAATATGTTCCTGTGCCCAGTCTTTCTTGTTAGCTAGTTCTAAGTACTCGGCAGATGGAGGATATAGATTGTCTCACTCTCTGCTTGCACTAGATAGGAAACCTAGGTTCTTACTTCCAGTTCTAATTCAGTCTAGGGAAAATATGCCTAGGAGTTAGTTTAACTAACTAAAAGCACCTACGTGTTTTAGTTCTTCAGTGCCTCTAGCTCTAGATACCTAAAAGCAATCTGTTATGTCACTGAAATTCAGAAAACTGGGGTTCTTTTCATTGGGTAAAGCAGAGAGTCTAGAACTATAAATGGAAAACTAAAAGCCTTTTGCTTGCAGTGCAAGGGCTTTCTCCAGGTCAGGCACAGTAGAAGATAGGCTGTCACAGACATACAGGGCAACAGGCAGAAAGCCATCCTTCTGAGCACTGTGGTATTACTGTGAGACTGTAAAACTGCAAAAGTGTAGAGATGGTAAACAAGCTGCAAACTGGACTGCTAACCTGACCAATGCCAAATTTCATGAAGAACAAAGTGAACTGTACGTTTGACATACTTGTTTTGGGAAGTTAATGTGATGGTCCTGAAACAGGAAAAAAATTACTGTATGTTTATGACTGTGAAAACCATTCAGTAGGATGAAAAATGACAATATTTAAACAAAGTGTATTTAAATATGAAATTAATAGAATCTCTCTTCTCCACGGAAGTTCTGACTAAGTAAAATGCAACTTCTACTACACATTATCCCAGGGTATCATTTGGTACCTTTAAACAAACAGAACCTTTCAACTGAAATGTGTCTCAAGTCAAACCCCCTAATATGAAAGCACCAAGCATAGCAGTTGCTTTGGAAAATTTGGACTTGACAGTCTGTGTGCTTCAAACAGCCCTTTTGTAAAATGTATAAAGTGTTTACACCCCTTGATAACTTCTCTGATGCACAGATTTGTCATCACATACAGAGGAAGAGTATTAAGTACAAGGAACTATTATTTCCAAAATACCATATCCTAACTTTATAAAAATAGCTGGACATCTCATTTTACATTTGAATTACAATGTTATAATTTAGCATTTATTCTAAATAACAGTGTTCACCTAAGGCTCCCAGAATTCCCTCAAACTAATTATTATAATAATTATTACAGAGAATTGCCATATTGTTAATTAGAATTGACTTTATAAAACCAGTACAGAGAAGATAGGAATGATTCAAGACCCACTGGTTCCCTGCAGTGCAGTGGACAAAAATTCAATCAAGTGGAGTACTCCTGCAAACTCTTTGCTCTTAATTCCATGATTACATCAGTATTGTCTAATATTCACCATTAAGCAAGAGAAACTTCTAAGAGCAAATACTTTAATGAAATGCATTTATATTCTTAGGTGTGTTTATTTTAGGCTCTGAACAGAACTAATTAGTATATAAAACATTAAAATAAACAATCTGTGTCTGTCCTGAAAACAGATACATTATTACTCCTGAGGAAAAAGAGAGATGTATGTTTCCTGTGATTACAGATACACTATTACAGACATGTTGCATTATCCTGCACTGCGCCTGAACTACTAAATGTTAGCTGCTAAAGAGGTCTAACTACAACAGCAGTTAAATCTCACTACTATTACTAGTGGGTAACTGGATAAAAGTTCAAATTCCTACCTGGTATTCTTAAAAAAATATTCAGGTCAACTCTAAAAATATATTTTGTTGATTAACAATAATGCAGCAGGGAATTGGATTAAACTGGATGAAGCTGTACTGTTCAGAAATACCAGCATTTCCAGGAAATGTCAAGAAACACACAGGTTTATTGAGCCTGTACTTAAAATATATGAATAAGAAGTTAGTACTACATAAGTTCTAGTGCTACGAGACTACTTCAGATCCTTTCTAAATAAAATATGGTAAAAATACTCCATTAACAACTCTTGGGGACCAGTTTGCATAAGCTTACCCCATTATTTGTCAGGGCTTGAGAATATAGGAGGGAGATGGTTGTCTACCATTAAAACCTGGTAGACAGCAAGTGCTTTCTGTATGTAGAAGGCAGGTTATGTGTCTTCCCTCCCATTCCTACTCTACCGCTTCCCTCCCACAGCTTCTTGGCACCTGGTAGGAAGGTGATGGTGGCAAGACAAATCTCTTCCACTCTGTATGGTTCTCCTCTAGCTACCTACACTTTTAGTCTGCAAGTGATTCCATCTTTTGTCTCAGCTGCAATTCGGGCTTTCCCAGCCAGCCACATGATGAACCTGACAAGTCTATTCAGTTTCCCAGCTGTGCACAAGGCTCTGAACAGGAGCCAGCAACAAGCAGGGTGAGCTTCTGCATCACTGGGCAGCTGCTTAATAAAAACCCCTCACAAACTGCCTATACTTTTTTCATGCTTGGAAAGTGATATTCTTTTTCATATCCATGAATCAGGAATTTATCTGATAAAAATTAAGTCTTATGTGTCAAAGAAAAAACATGCCCTCAGCATTCCCAGAAGAAAAACATTCAAAACTCTTCTTGAGAAGAGGAAAAGGGAATATCCAGAATTACCACTGATAAACCATCTAAAATAACAAGTTTCTTCTTATCTCAGTTCTAGTTGCTAAACCAGCGTAGTTTGTTCAGATTTTTCATATTTTTTAAAAGTTATTCTTTTCAATCTGTTTTCCTCCTAGACAATTATTCTGTTTTTCAGCAAATACACCCTAGAAATCAAATTTGTAAAATGAAAAGGGAAAAAAAAAAAAAAAAGGTGTGGGGAAGGGAAGTGTAAAGAGGGGAGAAAAGAGAGGATACCTTATAAATTGCATGCCACAGGTATAATTTATAGACTCACAGAATCATAGAATAGTTATGGTTGGAAAGGACCTTAAGATCATCTAGTTCCAGCCCCCCTGCCATGGGCAGGGACACCTCACACTAAACCATGCCA
>WYDI02025686.1:0-89630 GCA_009867235.2 Psittacus erithacus | reverse complement strand
AACCACACAGCTTGGTGTCATCGGCAAACTTGCTGAGGGTGCACTCAATCCCACTGTCCATGTCACCGACAGAGATGTTGAACAAGATCGGTCCCAACACCGATCCCTGAGGGACACCACTCGTTACTGGTCTATTACTGGTCTATCTAGAGGAAGTTACAAAGTTAAGTTCCATTATGAAAAAGAAATTATTGTAGAACAAAAGTTTTTATTCTGTTTAAATCTTTAGATACTGTTTGCATCCATAACAAATTCAAAACTTATATGTTGAAATGTTATGCACTGTGATTTTGAAAACTGTATGAACAATGCTAGCTTGTAGGTATGGTAGATTTATTTTTTTTGAATTTCTAAATCTTACTCAAACAGTAGTTTATGCAATTCTTTATTGGAGTGGATCACGCTTTGCTTTTGCAGTTCTTGAGCCATGGCAGATTGAGTGCTTGTTTTAAAGGGATAAGTGAAGGGACATTCCAGTTTATTGACTATAACTCAGTTCTCAAGAGATTAAAATCAGAAAGATTAAGTTTTTCATTACTACCCTTTGCAAATACATTATTATACTGCATCTGGAACTACAGCACAATAAATTACACATATATGCATATATATGCACATTCCCAATTGTCATTATGCATTTCATAGTGAATAAAGTGGCAAAAGCCTGGTCATGAGGAATGAATTATTAGTAAAAGCTTTGTGTCACAACCTCTTCAGGTCTGAGGGTGCACAGGTGTACTGTGCATATGCTGAGCCACCTGGTCACATAGCATGGCAGAATGGAAATAGGGTCACACCCAAGGAGAGAGCACAAGTAGCTGCCAAGGTCCTGAAAAGTATTCCAACACATTGCACAAGTGTGGAAGTGGTACAAGAAAAGCAGAACAGTCTACAGCTCTCCACACAGATCACTGCACAGTAGCCTAGTGTGGAGGCCAGAAACAAACCCCTGATGATTCAAAGAGCAACTTCACAGGACTTTACTCACCAAGGGAAAGAGAAGGGAGGAGTATGCCCTTTGGGAAGAAGGCAGTAAAGTGCCCAGTGTCATCCTAAGAAAGTGTTACATATTAGCATGAGCAACACCAGTGAAATGTTGAAATGCTATGTAGCTAAGTGTTTGGCATGATGATACACAAAGGTGGGGCAGATAAAGGATGGACACTGATAAGACTGGACTGCAAGGTACACACTCCCATGTCACCATTACCAGACTCATTGCATACGGTCCGTGCTTGATCTTTGATGACAGATCTCCTTAAAACTTTGCAATGCACAAGTGGTTCATTGCTTTCTGTCAGCAATGCCACGCTGAGTATGTGGCTATCCACATTATCTCACTCCTGCAAAGTGAAGTACTGGGCCAGTTTGATAGACTTTTTATTTTGTCATTGCTTGGGGGACTGTAGGTTATTCAGCCCTGAAGATCTCAGCGCTATCACATTCCTGGACCATTGCTCACATGACTGTTTTTTAAGCCATCACTAACCCTCTCAAACAGAAATGCATTTTCACCCATTGCATCCTCTAAATTTGTTCACAGAGAGTATGCAAGAACAAAGATGAAAATTCCAAACACAGCTCAACACAAAAGACTATGCAGGATGCAAGTCCAATGTAAAGCTGGACATAGCCTTTTTATAATTCTCCTGCATCAAGGGGGGTGTGCTGAACTGCTTGAAAGGAGAGTTCTCCAAGTGACATATGTCTTAAGCTGTCAGACAAGAGTAAGTAAATGTAAGCTATATGATACATATTAACATTTTAGGGGTTTTTTAAACTGAATGTAAAAAATCCCAACAATATCCTAAATAAACTTTGTGAGTACTTGAAAGATGTCTTTCAGAGTAAGAATTTGCTAAGAATTTACTAGTATTCCTACTCTGCCTTCAAATTTATTTGTATTCTAAAGGGGTGGAGGAAACCTTCTTGACTTAATGCATCCACTGCTGTCTTGAATACAAAATGTTAGACTACAAAACAGATTACTCTTGCACCAATATTCCAGGAGCTATGTTCCTTCTATGAAAATGCTAAGTAATGCCATGCCATCTTCCCTCTTGTCTTCTGCACTTCTCTAAGGCCCATGTTAGTTGCCACGGTTAGTCCTGTACACCTGCAGTCAACCACAGCTTAAACGCTCTTATGCTAAACTCCTTGCTGAAAACCAGCAAAAATGCAAGAGAAAGATGTTTGCAAGGTCTTCCTGAAACTGCTGTAAGAACTGAACATAACCTGGAGGTTATTTTTAGGAAATAAGAGAGTTGGTGTCTTCAGAAAAGTTGAAAATAGCAAAATGAAAAACTTTTTAAGTTAATATTGAAATGAATTTGTGGTTCAAATGGGGATAAGAGAACTAATGAGCTGTGAATATGGAAAAAAAGTGGACTGACAAGGAAATTGCAAAGATGCCATCAGTCTAGTCAGCAGAATGGTATTTTATTAAGCAGAGGTAATTCTGTTGAGCAACACTCAGAGAGGTTCTGCTGTGGATAGCCGAGAACCTCTCTTGTGCTGTAATTAGCCATAAATGTCCAGACTTTTTGGACGATAAAAGGATGAGCAGGTCTTTAGTGAGCTGTGTTACCAAGCCAAATCATAATAATCAGATAGTTTTACAGTGGACCTGATGTCTGAGTTTTTTTTAATATTTGGACTTCTCAGAATTTTGGTCGCTGCCTACACAATAAGTATGACAGTTCATGTATGAATAGCTGCTGGACTCTTCTGTCTTCATTAGTGAAAAATGCAGTTGAATTGAGGGCACCTGGCATTTTATTTCTATGAAAGAACCATAGTTTTATATCCAGAATCTCTCTGCTGCAATGCTGTGAATGCTTGCTGTGCCCTGGGAAATCTGGGCAGAATGATGCTTAACCAAAGGTACATAAAGTTATGGATACTAACTCAGGAATTCTTAATTCTGTTGTGCCTCCGACAGTTCAGTCATGTTAGAAAGAAAATTCTGTTATGAACGGCTTACTCTTCTGACATTCAGAATGGAAATTACCAAAGAATTGTAGTTTTTCAACCAGAGACATAAAATAAACCGGACTTAGAGCAGAATCTTAAAAAAGCCATACCATTACCAGATACCACAAATGCAGTATCTGGTAATTGAAAGCACTTAAATGACAGGAACACCTTATTCTGTCTTCTGAACTCTACTACATATATTTTTGGATTTGCTTTCTTTCCTATCTGCTGTAAATTTAATCTCTATCAAGTAGTTCTTCTTGCTTTAGTGTTCTGGCTTGCTTTGTTGGTTTTTTGCTTGTTTTGGTGCCATGTTTTTGGTCTTTTCTCTCTGGTATCCCTCTTGTTCCCTCTTCCTCCTCCTCTCAAGGCCTTGACAAGGAACAGATAAAGATAAAGCAATGAATGTGCAAT
Source organism: Psittacus erithacus (assembly GCA_009867235.2). Classification (NCBI taxonomy): domain Eukaryota; kingdom Metazoa; phylum Chordata; class Aves; order Psittaciformes; family Psittacidae; genus Psittacus; species Psittacus erithacus. Next base: position 86,240 of record WYDI02025686.1, on the reverse strand, counting down.
TACCACAGCCCAAAAGCAAAAATGCCTGATGTAACAAATTCATATCACATTTATCTTTATATGTTTTATACAAAGCAGACATGATATCTAAGTTCTGTCAGCCTGAGAAGCATCGCCAACAGTGACTGACAACTATAGATGACTATCCCAGTGTCTTGATTCATCACTCTTACAGGTACAATAGTACCCATGCACTATTAAAGGTATATTGCTTGTATAGGGGCTGTGCTACATCTATAGTTTTTAGTGTCAATACTGAGAAATATTTATATTAAAAGACAACACCATAAGTTATTAAAACTGAAAGAATTAACAAAACCATAGTTTAGTCCTCTGCTGTTATTTAGTACTATTCTTTAGAAAGTGCTGGCATATATATGGGTTCTTGCTAGAAGGTGATGTTACACAAAGACTCTCTGCACATGCTGTGACCCGCTTTGCTTTGTCCTGATTCTGAGCATCCCTTTCTGTTAAATATACTTAGAGTAGTCAACACTGCCATTATGCCTCTGTAGACCATGCTTCTAAATACTCTCTCAGTGGAGAGTTCTTCAATGGAAGCTATCTTCAATTTATTCCCCCAGTATTTTGTGGGTTTTAACATTTTACCATATCATTTCAGGTTACTGGTTTACGATACTACTCACCAAATACTGTGGACAAGTCATTTAAGATACAGTGCCTTCTCAGAGTGCTAGTGTTTGTGGGAGTCATCACTCTGACTTAAATGGTCAGCATTTAAATTCTGTCCCAGTTCTGTATCTTCTGGCTTTCATGATGTAAATGGAAGTGCTATTTGAATTCTGTTTGCTGCTTCTTGGTTGTGTTGTTGTTGTGTTTTTAATTATGAAATGCATATTTATCAACTATATAATTCTGAAAGAATATTTCAGTATTAATCACCTCAAACTCTTGCAAAACGTAGTATGACTCAGAGGTAAACATCCTGCAAAATATCTAAAAGTTTAAAGGACAAAGCAAATGAAATATTTGCTAAGTGTCTAAGTCCTCTGTTGACCATATAAGAAAAGCTCGCATAGCCAGAACAAAATGAGGCATTCTTTTTCCCTTCCCACATCTCTCCACCCTACTCAACTGGTCTGGTTTGAAAATTTGATTACTTCAGTGTTCTTGCATTAACATCATTTTTTTTTTGCCCAGATCATAGCATGGTTGCAGCCCAATAGGAACAAATTGCATAGACAGGATAAAAGGAAAAAACCCCACAACTTAGATAAACTATTATAATGTTCTTATGTTTTCCTAGACATTTAAACCACAGTAAGAAATTACTGTGCTGGCCATCACAACATCCTATTGAAATCCATATTAGAAGCCATACAGAAAATGAATAATATAGCTATTCTGAGTGTTGTCAAAGAAATGTTGCGATCCATCCTCCATCAAGTTTGATCTTTTTCCATTCTGTCTATATACCTTTCTCTTCAATTCATATAAATACATCAGGAAAGCTTATGGATTAACATCCCCAAAAATTACTTCAATCCATACATACATTTAATATACATCCATACACACAGATCTGTATGCATCTGTATATATAAACATAAACAAAATTCCTATATATACTCTAGCTTATAAAAATCTCTATTGCTATAATTTTCATTGATCTAAACTGAAGAAATGTATTTATCCAGATTTTGCATGAATTAGTGCACTAAAGGCATATAACATGCAGGTGACTCTCATAGGCAGACCTTGCTGTTTAAAGAGGTTAAAATTTGTGCTTTAAAATTTAAAACATGGGAAGCTACTCTGCAGGAATGACAATGAGGAGCAACATGATTAGAAAGTAGCCCTACCAGAGTGAGCACAAGCATGACTAATCAAAAAGGGAGTAAGTAAATGCCATTTTTTTGTGGGGATTATCAGGGGATTTTGAATCTGTCTATCTGTAAGAAGGGGAATTACTGGTAGGAAAAAAAAATAGAAAAGGAAAGGAAAGGAAAATGATTCAGGCTGTCAAGCCTGGGAGGGAGGTAGAAAGTGTGACCATTATTTTAGGGAAAAAAGTTACACTTGTGGGAGGAGGGCGACTGAGCATTGTGCACTGGCAAGGGTCTACACTGAACATGCACTATTAGTGAGACCTCCAACCCAACATGAGTGAGCCTTGCTGTATTTCCCACAGGAGAAATAACAGTAATTTTACCAGGTAAAGAATACAACAGTTATACTGAAGAAGAGGGGAAAAAATAACCAACAAAAAAACAGCTCAAAGTGCATTATTTTATGCAAAAGTTGACGATAAGTGTAGTTGAGCAGACAGAAATTCTGGCAAGAATCCCGACGTCCAGCACAGCACCAAATAGGACTTTTTCCCTGTTGCTTGAGGGTTTTTTTCAGGTAGTAAGCCGGCAAGCTATAACCTATTTCAAACAGCTGAGGACCTATCCAGATTTTAAAAGAAAACGAAACGAAGAGCAAGCCCACCACCCTGCCCACCTAGGCCACTCTTGGGTGATTGCTTTGCTATACCTGTCCTTCACCTCAAAGGAAAAAATTCTGTAGCATCATCTAACTTCCTCTTCCTTTTTCTCCTTCAGTCTTTGCACAAGGCAGGTTAGTGCTCTCCTGAAACGTTTGGAGTTTTTTATCTCCTTTGAGAAAACCTTCACCAGCAAATATTCTCAGCCCCTGCATGACTCACTTCATAGGATTTTGGCTACAAGGTACAAGGTTTTGTTTAGCTTTTTGGTTCCAAGTTGGAGAGGGATGCCTTCTCTTCTTTTGGTCTCAGGTTTTGGGAGGAGATCAGTTAACCACTGGAAGGCCTTATCTATTAAAAATTGTGGTGAACTTTAAGGCAAAGACTTGTTCTCCTCAGGGCAGGCTCCTCTCACCTATCCACAAACTGGTAATTTTGTTGTCTGTTACTTTGGAAAGTGGCTCACCTGCTTTCTCACTTACTTGGTATTGGAAGTTTATCAAATGGCAGCATAAAATGCTTTGTTTCTACTGTTTAAACATCAGTGTGGGAGGTGATTTTGTAACTCCATGGGATCCCAAATAGTCTTTAGGTTTTGTTGCTTGAGCAAATAAAGCACTGTGAGGAGAAGCAGTATGAGGACCTGGGCTGGATGTCTTGCCAACATTTCTCTGAGCAAGGGAGAAATGAACTGAAAGTATCTTGGACCCTGATGAGCTATCATCTTGAAAGATGAGTTGAAAGAGCAGGAGGAATTAGGGATCTGCATATCTGCTGTCTCAGGAATATGGCAAAGGCAGTGATAGAATAAATTCATTTAATCCAGTAATTTGACACAGAATCAAAATGGGCTTCCATGGCCACACCTGGGTGTTAGAAGTACTCCACCCTGTTTCCTTCATTTAATATTCATGTCATAGGACTAGAATCTTTGTGTGAAAGGCAGTGGCTGTGTTCAGGTAGCAAGTAGGTGTGAGAACTCTTATCTAGATGGAGAATCCTGAGAAACCTTTAGACAGGTACCTGGTTATAGGCCTGAAAATATGACTAATCAACACCTGAATATAAGACAAGAGACAGCATTAGAACACATAGATGTGACTTAGGGAAAAAACCTGCTTAGACCCAAGTATCCCACACGGAATTTTAAGTCTAGATTTTTTGTGATCACTATTTCTAGTGCACAGGAAATGTATATATGTGCTGAAGGATTAAGAACTCTTTTCATTCACTCATTTTACAATCAGCAGAAGCCAATCTAAATTTGAAATTGTTCCCTACAGGAATAAATGCTTTTCATCTTAACTATATGGAAACCTATCAGCTTAGAGTCTTTTTGCCTTTAACTTAAAGCGGGTCATTTGGGTTTGCCATATCACAGGTAGGACTCCTCAATTCATATTAGTATTTTGTCACCATTGAAGCTGTATGTCTGCAAAATATACATTTATTTCTGATTTGGTCTTCAAATTGAATGATTGTTTATTCAAACAGAACAGAATGAATCAAGCATTCAGGAACTTGTTTATTCATTCATAGTGAGAACACTGGCCACATTGTTTTATTAAACAGTCTTAAAGATATTCTTTAAAAACAGTCATAGAATTGTGGCCACAGCTATCTACTTCATATAGTATAGGTTATGTGACAGCTGAAATATTCTTCAGTGTGGATCTGCATAGACATTCTAAATATAAACAGGAATCCAATCAAGCTATTTTGCCTTCATTTGCAAGCAAACTCAAAGACACCAAATAATCCTCCTATTTAGCTCCAGCAAGCAAAACACTGATCAAAGTATTATTTGAGAAGAGGAATAAGCTGAGTTTTAGAAATATAGAAATAAAGTGTTTTGCAGAACTGACATCTAGAAATTATTTGGTTTGGGATGGTTTTTGTTTTTGTTGGGTTTGTTTGGGGTTTTTTTGGTGTTTTTTGTTTGGTTGGGTTTTTTTGTTCGTTTGTTTGGGGTTTTTTTATTTATTGTGTTACCAAACTTCTTTTTGCCAAAACACCAAGAGAGTAACTGCTAAACCTTCATTTTTGTAAAACAAATGTTTTGTGCATTAATTAGTACAGGACTAGAAGAACCAAGAAAATTAAATTATATTATTTATTAATTTCTCATAGATCTAGCTACCTCCAGTGATTCAATAAACATATGCTATTTATATAATTTATACAAATGTGATATAAATCATAATATATGCGTTAAATATATTTTAGTATTATATAATATTTTTTATATAAAGATATATAAAACATTTTAACAATATGCTATTTGCATATAAGAGGACTCTTTCATTGTTATATAGCTGACATTTTCATTTGTTCAAATCAGAAGCTTAAAACAAAGCGATAGATTCCAGATGGCCTTGCAAAGGGGAAAAAGCAGAAATCTTTGTACAGAACTAGAAGTACATCTGAATCACCATCAGAGGTGTTTGATGAGAAAGTAACATTGATATAGAAGGATGTAGCTATTTATGGAAGTCAAACAAAAATAAAGAGAAACAAAGTTACACTGTATATCAAGAACAGTTGCTGTGAAGTACAGGAATAGGTAAGATGAAGATTTGTTCAACAATCCTGGAAGAAGATGAAAGCAGAAAACCAGGGTATATTATGATAGAAGCTTATTACACACTAGTTAATTGGGTGGAGAGAAGACTTGTTTTTTGATCAAGCAAGGGAAGCATCCAAAAGGACAGAACTTGGCAGCTTTAATTACTTCTTGGAATTAATTTTTTTTTTCTTTCTGTTGGAAAAGAAATACAAGACAGAGACAGTCCAACAAGTTCTTGGAATATGCTGGGGACAGCTTTTTCTTCAGAAGGTGAAGAAAACCATTAAGGGAGTGGCTATTTTAGATCTTCTGCTGACTAGTAGGCACGAACTGGCTGAGGGTACAAGGGAATTTAGGTGAAAGTGAGCTCTATCGTTTCATGATCACTTCCACAAAAAGGAAAAGGAAAGCAGCAAAATTAAATTACTTTTTTTTTTTTTTTTTCCTCCAGAAAACAAATCCAAACATCAACCAGCTCCAGAGGCTGATAAGCAAGGTTTCTTAGGAAGACTGTTTAATTAGTAAAAGAATGCAGGAGAGCTGGTCTGTTTTAGTCACTGTTGGAGTCAGCTCCTAATTATCTGAGGTAAAGGAAATAACCTAAATTAGGCAAAAACAGAGGATAATACAAATTAGTCTGTGTATATTAGTCTGCAAGACTCTACTTAGTACATTTACCTTTGAAAGGTTTATGAGCAGATCTCCATATAGAGAACAGCAACAGAAAGGAGCCTGGCACAAACAGCTTATGTTCTGTCATCAGCTGCTTTCTACTGCTCTTCCGCAAGAAATGCTGAGGGAAGACAGTACTTCATTAAATCTCCATAAGCCATCTATCATCATCAGGTGACTGCATTATCACTCACATTAGCAGATTATCCCGATACAGAAGAAACTGCTGAATTCAGGCACATACTCGTACTTACCCCCCACACACACACAATTTCCTTGATTTTTATGATTTATCTTACAGTCAGATCTTTGTGTTACGCTTCAAAGTATAAAACGATGTAGCCTGCTCTGATACTCTTTTAGATGCTTCATTTAAGGGCTTTTAAATGTTCTTACTACAAATGGTTTTATTCCAGGTTAGAGGATTGACACCCCAACAGTTTAACTTAGCTGTAAGTATGAACAATTTATCCCAAAAGAGGAACAAAATACCAACTCACAAGCTCACTAAATGACAGCTGAATTCTGCCATTCTTCAATTTCCACTAAAAAAATCAAATGTCTACTTGCTTTTCTAGAAGTCCTTGTGAATACACGAGTCCATCCAAGACAGCAATAGGGTGAACGGCAGGTTTTTATTGTTGGAAAGCTAATTCCCCAGCTAGTTCAACTGCAATAGAAATATTCCATCACAGCAGTATGCCATTTTGCAGTAAGGAACTGAGGTCTTTTTGTAGGCATGTTTCTACAGTATAAAAAGAACTAAGATGATGAATGAAACCACAAGGGATGTTTGGGGTGTATATTATTTGTGTATTCAACTAAAGACCAATGAGTCTTTCCAAAAGGCTTCATACAGAATTAGTAGATGAGATTTACTGGCTTGAGAAGACTAGACAATAAAATTTTGTTTTAAAGACAGAATATTTTAAGCCCTCATCAAATATATTCAGATGAATATTAGTTCCACAAGCAAGAAAAAATCAACTTTTTCAATTACTGGCCTGCTATGTACTTTTGTTAATGTGGAAAAAAAAAAAAGTATTTCTCTTTCCATGGAAAGATCACAATAAAGACAAGAATGGCATTGCACAACCTTGTCTGCAATCTGAAATTAAATTCTCACATTAGAACAGAAGTAATTAGCATTTCCCCTACCTCGCTTCCATGCAGTAACACTGCTGCCAAGCACATGAGTAACACTGCATGAGCTACATGAACACTAGAAAACAAAATGCACAGCCATTTCTCCTTCTCTGGAATAAAACTTTACATAGACGACAGTACAGCATAAGTGAGAAACTGTAGAAGTGTAGGGGCTTTTCCTTTATTATTTTTGCCTATATATATTTTATGAACAAAAAAGGAAAAAGTCATATGGTTTGTGAGAGCATGTGAAAGATCTCCTCGAGCCATTTCCATTGTTGGCTCTCCACACCAGCTATAGACATTATGTACCTTTGTTACTTCCGTATATGATATTTATTTGAAATTTTTCCAGTATTTCAAACACAGGTCTTTTAAAGAAAGATTACAGTTATACCTAGTGTTAGATTTTGTTTTCAGAATAGTAATCTTCTTTATGATATGAGTGCATATATGTATATATATATATTTTCTGTAAACACACATATTTAGTTCTCTTACCTTTCTAAGTGCTGCTGGTAATGAGGCAGTAGATATTGATATTGCTGGAAGAACAAAAGAGTGTGGACAGACTACTGATGGCATTTGGTCTTCTTGAACAGTATAGCGTCTGCCTGACAGATCATAGTACCTGAAAGGAGAGTAAACCTTGTTCAATAAATACATCCTAGTGAAATAAAGTCTGAGCTAATACCTGCTCTATTTCTTGACAAAACCCACTAAGTAGTTTTCTCTTGTTGTAGTGGTTCCAGGCCTCTGGTGCTTGTAAAGTTTACAGCTTATTTTAGCCAAATGACCTGCTCCTCTTATGAGCTATTAATTCATCCCACCTGCTTTAGCGATCTGAAACTCTAACTCGTCAGCTTTTTCCTGACAACTGAACAACCAAACCCCAAATATAATATCCAGCAGGATAACCACATCAAAGCCACAAGGCAGAAAAATTAGTTGTCTTATCCTATGTCACTCCATCTCTATGGAAACAGCCTATTACAACATTTGGGGTTTATAGTTCCACATTACATCACTGTTCTGTTCACCTTCCTTCTGGAAGCTGTCTCAGTGAAGAATCAGTTGAATTCTCAAAACAGAAGCAACTTTTGGGAAGATGCTGTCCCATCTGTCCCAAAATCTGTCCCATTTTGCTGTCCCAAAAGAAGACGCTTTGAAAGTGTTTTCAATCTTTAAAATAATACATTGTTTCTTACCAAGTTAGTCCTAAAGCTTAAAGGACCTAATTTTGCTTATGTTAATTCTGCAGTGTCAGTTTTGAAATTATGAATCTGAAGAATGTGGAAAAGTTCATTTAGAGAGAAATAAAATAGTAAAACCTGACTAAACTTTATATAATCTCTTTCATTTCACTGCCTGAAAAATCAAAGTGGCAAGAATAAAGAATTCTCTGAAGATCAGGTTTCATTAAAAAGGTTGATAACAATGTTGTTTTAAATATTGAGTCCTTTAGATGATTCAACAGTTAGATAAAATCCAGCTTTTTAAAAAATGCATGTATTTTGTTTGGGTTTTCTTATTTTAAAACTGGGCAGTATTTTTCAGAGGATCATAGGGCAGTTCAGGTTGGAATGGACCACAGAAAGTCTCGTCCAATGTCCTGCCTTAAGTGGGGTCACACCAGGTTGCCCAGGGCTTTAACCAGTCAACTCTTGAAAATGTGCAAGGAGCGGAGATATCACAACCTCTCTGGGCAATGGTGAAAATGTTTTCCTTTACATGAAGCCTGAATCCCTCCTTTCTCAAATTTTGCCTGTTGTCCTCCTGCCACGCATCACTGTGAAGACAAAGGGTCCGTCTTCTTGGTGACCTCCCGATGTACTAGGGGACCTCCAGGCTCCTCATCACCTCCCAGAGCTGCTTCTTCCCCCAGATTGAATAAGCCCCAAGTCTCCATCCTCTCCTCACAGGGCACACACAGCCTCACACACAATCCCTAACTGTACTGGTCACCATCCAATGAACTCTTCCCAGTATGAAACACTGAGAGATCTTTACGCAGAAAACACCCTCAACAAATATCCGCTTTCGGAAAAAAAAAAAAGTCTCAAAATATTTTGGTTTGGTTTGGTTTGGTTTGTCCTTACCATATCCATATTTTCCATTTCAGTTGGATCAAAACTCTCTTTCCCATAGGCTACTTTTCCAGACTCATCACAAAGTCTCAAACCCAGCTCTGTCTGTACAGATTTAGTTGCAAATTCAGTTTTATAACTCACTGCCATAAAGAATCTTCAAAGAGTGAAATAAGGTAGCAGAAAGCCTCCAGCATATTTATAGAGGTGTTCAGGTTATTGCATAATTGTGGTGAAAATGTTCTGACATTTTAACACATATCCCAATAAACATATGCAATTATTTTGTTTATTTACCTATTTATAAGGAAGAAACTGCATTGCCCTCAGTAACTGGTTACCTTCTCCAAGCCATAGGTGACTTTGAGCTGTTAATCTTGAATTTCATTTTCTGCCTCTACTAATGGACATTGCTTTTGGAGTGGTTCCACACAGATTGTATATGAGAGAATTCAAAAGTCGCATTAACCAGCTGCTCACCTAGTGCTTAAAGATCCTCTTGCACCCTACCCTGTCAAATGTATATACTAGAGGCCTCTGTAAGACTGCTCAAGGGAGCACCAGTAGTCTGAGGACTATCAATTCAGTGACTCAGAGCAGTGGAACATGTGACATAGTATGGGAAGAAGACGGGGAAGAAGCTTAATTGAAGTCCAGGTAAGGAAGAGGAAAATAACAGCACACCACGGGAAGCAGACAGAAGAGCTGTCAAGTGTTGAGGTGACACCAACACTCACATTTGAGGGTACCATTTGTAATGGTGCTGCTGGGCTGGTGCCAAGCATCTGCCCCCCAAGTGCTATATAATGAACATATGTCAGAAAAAAACATGCCATCAATCCCTTGTGTCAAAATGCCAAAAGGAGGAAGCTCTAGGAGCAAACGCTTCCTACATAGGAAGTCATAATGTTTCCTTAGTATCCCCTGCTGCAGAAGGGGGCTGTGCTGGTCCCCAGGTGAGCCAGCAATATCCACCAGGAGGCACCTACTGTCTCCCCTCCAGCAAGCCTCACACCCATGGGGCCACTCCTGATGGGCCATCAGTTCCTGAAACATTATGAGACCTCAGGGCACTAGAGCAGGCCCATGGTGTGGCAGCCAGGAAGGGGCTGCTCTCCCAGTATAGTTAAGCAGCACTGGTTTTTTTCAGACACCTTTTCTTACAGGACACAATTTCACACCAGAAGCTGGAGCTGGCAGAAGCAGCATGGAAGGTTTCAACCCGAAGACAGAGTGCTGGAAAATGGCCAACACCAGGTTTCCAAAAGGGTGAGAAAAGGCACTCTTTGAATTTCCTCCCAGTTTCAGGTACATCCTCCCAAAAATCTGCTGATGAGCTGAGCTCACCAGAGCCTCCCAAAAGCTTTACTTTATGGCAATGGGCAGTTTTCCAAGGAAACGCTGTAGTACGCTTCCCGCCTGAAGGCACGGGCACGCACACAACCTCCCAGAGGCAAGCCAAGGTGTGAAGACACAGCGCTGCACCATCGCCGCCTTAACTGCCCAGCCAAATTCTCTCCTTCCAGCCCAAATGCCGAGCAGCTCGCCCCAGCTCCCTGCAGAGAAACACACCGTGGGGCAAGGGTAGGCGGGTGAACAGTTACCATAGAGGAGCTGACGCACTGCCAGCCCACACCCTTGCTTTCCTCACCTAGGGTTGCTTCTGTAACCATACCCACTCGCTCAGAGCCCCAAGAGCCCAGGGGTAAAAGGATACTTGCAACATGCTGGGCACATTATGAAACCCTCCCAGAAGTTTTGCAAGGCCCAGCAATGGTCAGAGGCACTTGGAGAGGAGAGTTGTCTGTGGAGGTAAGAATTTACAAATCAGGAAAATGGTGGGGTGCATATTTATGATAGACCGGACAGTTTATTGTTTGTTACATGTTTGGCTACTAGATATTACAACAAGTTATGTAAAAAATGCTCAGAGTATGTTTACCTGGTCTACAGCAGTGTGTGTCTGACATACTGTTTGACACAGTTGTGGTGCCAAACAGCAACTAAGCACCACAGGGCTGCTCTCTCCCTCCCCGCTGGTGGGATGAGGGAGAGAATTGGAAGAGTGAAAGTTAGAAAATCATGGGCTGAGATATGGACACTTTAATAGATAAAGCAAAAGCCACATGAGCAGCAAAGCAAAACAAAGAGCTTATTCACTCCTTCCATGGGCAGGCAGGTGCTCAGCCATCTCCAGGACAGCAGGGCTCCATTATGTGTAATGGTGACTTAGTAAGATGCCATCACTCTGAATGTCCTGTCCTCCCCTTTCCTTCCTTCTCCTGTTGTATCTGCTGAGCATGACACCATATGGTATGGAATATCCCTCTGGTCAGTTGGGGTCAGCTGTCCTGGCTGGGTCCCCTTCCAACTCCTTGTGCACCCCTAGCCTACTTGCTGGTGGGGTAGGGTGAGGAGAAGAAAAGTCTGATGCTGTGCAAGCACTGCTCAGCAGTAACTAAAACATCCTTGTGTTATCAGTGCTGTTCCCAGCACAAATCCAAAACATAGCCCCATACTAGCTACTATTAAGAAAACTACTTCCCTCACAGCTAATACCAGTATGTTTTGATATTGCTAATGAAAATAATAACAAATTTTACAGTAAAGCAAAAGGAACAGCAGCTAGGAGGCCTTGGAAATTACCAAGCTTCTGAAGAGAGCTTAAGGCGCTAAAAGGAGGAAGAAGTTCTGTGTGTACATCCATCTTCTTTTTACCAGTACAGGGATACTGGTTCACAGCAGAATGACTGACTGGAAAAGGAAACAACCACATAGGAATTAAACTGGGGAGTACTCTCTTTATGCTGCAGACCACACACTTCAGCCCCATCACTCATACCTGTCCATACCTAAGTCCCTACTAGTAATACAGTGCTGTCTTATGATACTGTCTCAAAATAGATGACAATTACAAATCATCTTGAAGGGGATTAAGCTGAAGACAAAAATATATGAAAAGACTAATATAGGACCAATAAGCAAACAACTCACAACAAAAAAGGAGACTGCCATGCATTTTAAACTAAGTGTTTACTGAACTGGCATCCTTATAATTTTACAACCATAGCTTCCCTCATAATCCATGATATTCAGCCCTGATATCCATCTCCAGTCTGCTATTTTTCAGAACACTCTTCAGTCTGTACCTAGTAGATGGTTCTTGCATAGTAATTCCCATTTTCAATCAATACTTATAGGATGAGATAATTTTTTTTTTAAGAGAGAGCATGTATGAGCAAGAGCAACTTCATTAAAACAGAATGAAGCCATTTTGTTTGTTTATTCAGATCCTCTACCCAGTTTTCCCCCTCCCACGCCATATCAGCAGTTAAATTTTTCCCCGGGACCAGCAAGTATCAATTTGATCAGCAAAATGTCTGTGCTAAAGATTTACTGCAAAACACAGAACAACAATAAGAGCAGTAAGGGGCTTTTCCCTCTCTCACCCACTACTGTTGTGCTTGTGACTATGATAGGTACACCTACGCTGTCATATAATTTACATCCCTGGTTCATTCCCTGGTCCAGTCCCCTTGTCAGCCATACTGCACATGCATCATTTTGTGCTTAGACTCTTCTCTGGAGGAAACCAACTACTTCCCTCCAGAGCAAAGCTGAAGTGCAGCTCTGCGGATAGGCTGCCCTACAGATGGCAGAGCAAGGATGGGACTATATCAGCTTTGGCTCCTCCTGCCCTACACCATCTCAGATAGCCTCCTACCTTCAGACACCCCTTGTATCCCCCACATCACACCCCACAGCATGCAGCGTACCTTTGGCATAATGCTATAAAAACACCGCTCTTGCAGGCAGCAGAGCAGGCCTCACATTACCTCAGACACTTTGAACTGAAGCCACAAAAATATAATTAAGGTCTTAGAGCTAGAGGGGCATCGGACTCAGGTCAAGTTCTAGGCAGCACAAACACAGCCAGTTCACTCCAGAGGTGTGAGAGGTGTGGATGCATACGTAAGGACAGCTCCCTGAGGCAGATCCTTTAGCTGTGTAGACTGTATTTGAAACAAGTTTTGGAGTTGTTTTTGTTTCGGGTTTTGTTGTTTTTTTCATTGCACACTATTTGAGTTGCTGCAGTTAGTGTCTTAATATATTTTGAGCATTTCAAACAGTCAGCTCTAGGCTGAAGCTTTCCATACAAAGCTACTGTTTGTTACTCCTTCTGTCGTCTCCTCCACAAAACCAGTATGTGGACTTCTTGAACAGTCCGCAGCAAGCTACTTACTGCATTTACACCACCCCTTCCCACTGCCTCAGCAGTCCCATTACTGTATACATGGCTGTAGAAGAAAAGAGCCGACTTCAGCTCCCACACAAAGTGGTTTGTTACACTGGGGTAGCTAAACACCTTTTCTACCTACCTACCTACCCACATGGGCTTTCAAGGAGTGGAAAGCCAGAGCAGACGCACACATTCTTTAAGGGACATGTGCTTGGGACATAGCTGCTGTATGACTTTCTGCCATGAGAGTGACAGGTTGCGTGTATGATTTTTATAGGAAAACTGAGCAACTCAAACTTCTCCACAGGACTTATGAGTGGTTCTGAGCAATTCCTGGGGCATGGCATTAAGAAACAGCAGGGCAGTACACACTCTCCTGTGCCAGCACCCTGCCATCTAATGGCCAGCCTTCAGATTCACAAGTGAATCAAGTTTTACCTTTCTGCCTTCACTTTTCTAGATCCTAGAGATAGAAAAGTCTGTTTAAACTACCTTAGGTCACATCTTGCCAGGGCAGATATACTCCTACTAGCTTATTTTGGAGTGTTCTGTCATACATCTTAATAACAGGGTTTATATCTCACCTAAAAGTACCTTTTGTTATAGTTACTCCACTCTGCCTTACTGTGTCAGCCTAAATAATTCCTTTCCTTGTTTGGCAAATTCACACCATTTAAATATTTGCAGGCTTCAGCTGTCTCTCTCCACTCAGCCATTATTTAGCATAATTTTCCCTCTTGTAAATGAATTACAGTGTTCTCCTCTCTGATTCCTTCTGACAACACCCGTCCAGCAAAGATGGGTCCAGAGCTGGCCACAATGTTCCCATTCCAGTCACACCAAAAATCACGAAAAGCAGGTCTGCTGTCTGGTTGCTTTGTTCCACGATACATTTGCACATACAAAGACTGAACAGAGCTTTTTCTGAGCCACTGTAACACCACAAACTTGTCGTACTTGTTGTTCAGTGCCATACCTACATGTGTTTGTTTTTTCAGCCGTACTGCCTTCCCAGTACAATATATTAATTTCAGGTTATTAAATGTATTTGTTTGCATTTGGCAGTTTGTTAAAGCTCCGAGCAACTGAGCAACTGCTCATGAAATGAAATGGTTTCAAGGTTCTGGCTTTCTTGTGCTTCAAACAGCATGCAATTGGAAATACTACAGTCATCAGTCCTTCAAAATGTGTTTTCCTGAGTCCTAAGACAGGTACAGAGTGTGTTTTGTAGCCAAATCTTTAACACAGCGAATTCAAGCAGCTTCTAGTTTCTCACCCCAAGTGACCTTTTTCTGTTTTACAGAACCAAAAAGCCCTGCTGTCATAGAAATTATTGAGGTTATTAATTACATTCAAAGTGAGCTTCTTTAGTACCTCTATTAATTGGGAAATAAACCCAATACAGACACATGAGACTGAGAATAGATGCATTTGAAGTACGAGGTTATCTCCTAGGTAGTCTGGAAATTTAGTGAATAATGATTTTAGCTGCACCAGAAACCCAGCCATTGTGTAGCCAGTTAAAATCTTCATGAATGGTAGCAGAGAGCTTGAGGTACACTAGGCCTGCACCAGATGCTCATCACCATTTCACTCTTTTGTCTCCTATTAATCTCAACAATGGAATTTAATCCTATAGATTAAATATATAGTAATAGATTTAACTTTGTATCTTGCTGGCGTCATAAATGCAGCAACCCCACTTTCTCCCTTTTTATATCTATGAACCAGATGATTATCATTCTGTATCAATGTCACTATGAGGAGATGCATCATAATTTTCAGTTAACACCTACTACAGACAATCACTTCTCTTAAGTTGTATTTCTAGCTCTTGTTTGCATAGGAAGAAACTATAACCTAACAAAAACAACAAAAAGAGCAGCTTGGTTTGGTACAACTTGAACATACACTGATACAGTTTCTAAAACCTAGTTTTGAAGGAGGAACACATTGTCGTTTGATTACTTGGAAGCTATCTGAATTAACTGAAGCTCTTTTTAATTCTGCAATTTGAAGAACATTAACAGACTGCCTGTTATTACTTTTCAAGAAACTAAACTTCATCTGCTGATTGTGAAGGCTAAAAAAAAAATAATTAAAATACTATTGTAAGATTCCCTCCTTTGAGCTTTTTTTTTTTTTTTTTTTTTTAACTTCCCCTTTTTTTTATTTCAATTAATCAGAAAACCTCATTATTACGATCTGGCCACTGGGTGGCACCTCTACATAGATGCCAGATGTGCCCCAACAAACCCATGTTGTCTGTGATAACCATGCCTCCTACAGCCAAGTGTTGACATCACATCATCTCTGCATATGCAACTTAGTTTTGGGGGACAGCTAAAGCTTATTAGTAAAAATTGACTTGACAAAATGTTCCTGAAATTTTCCACCATAATTTTTCTACTCCTATTTTTGGGGAAAAAAATAAGCTCTATAAAGAAACCCCTCACTGGAAACCTGATTCTTTGAGTATGTGTAAGTATTGGCAACTTTTGAGAGCATCTGACAGATGCTCAGTTGACAGATATGCCAGAGGAGATACATAACGAAATTTGTTACTTTGCAGTAATAATATTTAATATAATGTCTGACACTGCAGTAGCATCCCGCACCAAACAAAGTCAAATTCCAGTTTTGGCGGGCAATAAGGAAGTACGCTAGCAACAGTCTTCCCCCCAGAGATCATTTGTAACTATGCACTGGACTATCTTACTGAGTGTAAATCTGATCTTGATACTTCTATTCCAGCCTAGCTTTAAAGCATTGTATAAACAGTAATCATCACATTGCCTTACCTAACAAAGGTAATATTTTATACAGTAAGAAGGTCAAAGAACCAGATGAAGCTGTTTGAGAAGACAGAAAGACAGCATCACTCATTCATTTAAACACATGATGCTTTTCTTCCTTTGTTCACACTGACTCACCATGACTTGATGAACAGAAATATCATGTTACTACATAATTTTGCTACTTTCTGTAGCTATGACAAGAGATACAGAAAGGTGTTTACAAATTCAGGGACATGAAAATACTTCTGAACATGAAGACTCACACTTGCAGCATTCTCCCCCCAAACACACACACTCTTTTATGTAAGTATTAGCATTTGGTTCAAAGGGAGAGTTGGAAAAAATTTCACAAAGTTTTTGCTCTTTGCTCTTCAAAGTTGGTTGTGAGCATCTAGTAATCTGTCTTAGACAAAAGTTCCACTTCTAAAAAGTCCAATTCATCTGGGCATCTCTAAATACAGTGCCATTCCAGCAGCAAGCAGGAAAGTCCTTAATTCTTAGGAAAAAAGTTTCTGTCCACAAGAACAGATGAAATAGGTTTGCACGCACCAAAACAGGGCTCTCAAGTTCCCCTTGGCCAAAGGCAAGAAAGCCCATGCAGGATGGGTACAGAGGCAGCAGGGAGGGATGCACTAGCACCTGAACACTAGGTCTTGTGGCAGGCCCACATCTTGTCATACAGAAATCAATGACCACAGCACCAGACTGTGGCTGGGGACCACAGCTTACATGAAGGTCCCTGTCAGCGTGAGATCCCAGAAGATTAGAGAGCCTTTCAGCAGCCTAATGCTGGGGCTCTCCCCTGCTCCGGCCTCTCCTGCGCCCATTGGGCTGATGAAGAGATGCCTGTGGAGGTCCCATGAACTAAGTGGCACACAGTGAGTGAATCCCCAGCAGCACCGCCGGGGAGATTGAGGAAAGGGCCAAATGAATGAGATGCATGCAGGACTTGTGAGGTTTGGCTGGTGCTGCATGAACTCATCAATTTATCTATTCATCAAAATCTTCAGAAACCACACCCTGCAATTACAGCAAAGGAACTCGCCTAAAAGGAGTTGATTTCATGAGCTAAATTAGCCCACTGTCTAGAACAAAGACAACCAACTAGTGTCGTACCAGCCGTTTTACATTCGCATTAATTATGCTGAGCCTAATTGAAATGCAGGCTTTTGGCAACAAAGCACTGAGCCACCTTCTGCTCAGAAAGTAACAGTGGCTTATATTCAATGAAGATTTGTGAATACAAATTACATTAATGTAAGTTTATTATGTCATTTCTGAATATCAATGATCTAAATACCTAGGAAACCTATAAAGCAGTTACAAACATGCTGCAGAAAAGAAAGAAAAAAATTATATATTTTAAAAAGTAGCACTATAGAGGCACCAGTTAAGAATGTAGACTTGGAAATTCAGGTTTAAAAAGTGGCCATTCAAATTTTACTGAGCCTTAACTAGAAAGGAAGAACAATTTATTACAGTGACTGACTCCAGGAATGGAGGATTGAATTAAAATGATATATTCAGTGCGAAGAAATAAGAAAACATGAAGTTGTACTTAGATTAAGTCAGCTTATGTAATGTGAGATGTTTTGTCACTTCCAGACATAATAATGGACTGTATAACTTCAGGTTTCAAATAATGATAATGTTATTGCAAAATACGTTAATATGGATTTTCTTACTTGCTTAAAAGCATGCAGCTGCAGAGATTTTCATATAAGTCCTAACAATTCACTATTTTTGGTTTAAGAAACCACTAATTACTCTCATTCAAATTCTCTGCATATTTCTATATGGAACATCTGAGTGAAGTTTGAATCCTGTTTAGAGGATGAAAATGCTCAATCACAATTGAGCAGGTCTATGGTCAGGTCTATGATTTAGAGAAAACAGTCTTCACCTTGTATGTGTATTTACAATTGTATTTATGAAAACAATTTTATAATGCTTTAACAGCAGCATATGTAAAGATACAACTTTTAGAAATCTGCTTTTATACTTCCTATAGCTTTTCAAGTCATGAGTCCAGCAGAAAAAGTAGTTTGGGGGAGTCTTGGAAATTACTAAGTTTTTAAGTAAGAGAACAATGGAGAAAGTGGAAAGGCAACTCAAACCCAATATGTATCAATTGCAGTCTCAAATGTGGCATAAAAAGTGGTCTGGTCATAAACTCTAGCACAACAACACAAGGTACCGTTTCACAGCATGTTCTGTAGCCCCACAGATTACCATCAGCACCCTTCAATCATACATAGTCTTAGGAACAATTAATGTAGATATTTAAATTGTCAAAAAGTTACACATCAAAAGAAATATATGGATGTGGATGGGCTTTATTTATATTAGGCTTTCTGCCACCTCAAACAAACACTGTAACATCGATTTACACTATGAAGTGCTTCTTTGAAGTCATATTGGCTTCTTAGGAAGGACTAGCTTACAAAGCAAGCAGCAGCCAGCTTCAGGATTCCTCCTGGATACAAGCTCACTTCAAGGTAGCCTACTTGCCTGTCTGCACCTTAACTCTACAGCACCAGAAGATCACAAGCTTCACTTTCAGAGTTTGTTTTGCTTCACCTTTTGAGGAATGAGAAGTTACCTCCTGACAGTATTTTTGCCTCTTGTCAAATCTATTTATCACTCCCTCTTTCACCTCCTCCTCTTTTCCACTGTTACCGAAAGTGATCTTGCAAGCAGAGAGAGAAGATAAAAGAAAGAATGTAAAAACAGAAAAGAGGGGAAAATGAAAAATGAAGAAGAGGTGTCTCTTCTGGGAAAAGGAGGTGCAGACAAACCAGGCAGACTATCTTTTTAACTGGGACACTGACAGCCCAGGTAATTATGTGTAAGGCTTTGTTATTTAAAATTATGAGCATTTTGTTACAATTCAGTACACTTACTTAATGCTGCTTCCACTTTGCTCATTAACAGCTCTTTTCTGGATTACTAAACTACAAGGCCTTCAACTACTGGTTATGAAGAGCTCATCTTCCAACCTCAATGCTTGTTCATCCTAGGATGCTTAAATACCTCCCGAGCAGGAAACACCTTCAAGTTAATTATATTAAATGTCTGGGATGGAGCCTGCCAAGCGGTTCTGAACACAGGAAAGCTGTCAGAGACTCTGTAATGAGTAGAAACAATGTGCTCCTATAATGAGATCATTATATCAAAAGAAAAATCCTTAGGAAAAAAAATAGGTACGCTTTTAACTTTGATGAAGCTGATTAAGACAGACTTTTTCTATCTCTTGCACTGATCTGTGGCCATGCCTCTACAAAAGAAATACATTTATGTTGTCTCTTAGATCTAACAAACAGCCAGAGCAGAGGTGGCTAATCCCAATGCATATGCACTTCTGAGTAAAAACAAGTTTGATTTGTCCACCATAAGCGCTTTCAGCCACACCTACTCTCCTGACTGGGTCAAATCTATTGCTAATGAAAGCTTCCTCTCCACGTGACAAGCAAATTTAGATATAATCCTCCTTATCTTTGATTAAGGATGTCATCTATAAAATTATAAGTTTACTATGGCTGTGTTTGAAGCTGAATTAAGAAAAATTTACGGGAGTGAACTAGCTCTTACTAGCCTACAGCTATAGCATCACATATTCTTATATAAACCTGACCTGGTCTTCACCTAGCAGGAGTAACCTCCATAGTGTTTGCTGAAGGAAGTAATTTTCATCTCAGTGTCATGCTTCAGTTCTTTGTCATCAAGAAATGAATTATTCTGGTAAGGCATTAAGTGGCAAACCATACTGTTCCAGTATGTGTGCATACTATCTCAGCAATTAGGATGCTTTACATACCTGCAGTATATAAGCTCCTGACAGCTTCTAGACAAAAAAAGATCATGTGACCATTTAAAAAAAACCCAAAGAAATTAAAGCAACACATACAAAGTTTTCTGGTCTTCCTTTGGAGCCAAAGGAGTTTATATCATCCAACTATCTCAGTAGGTTAGGTAGCTCAGTGTTTACGCAAGAAGTCTAATTGACAGTTGAGTACAAAGACTAATTAAGTAAACACCTCGAATCACACAAAATAATTCTACTACAATTTCAATCACATTTTAATTTTAAAGTAGTTCACACATTAAACTTTATCCTAAAGCATCATTTGGTACAAATGTATTATGAGTCTTCGACTTTACACATGAAATGCAAGTCATTCTGGAGCCAGTTCAAAGACCAGCTTAAGTCATCTAGGACATCCTATTTACAATAACTTACTACAGAGTTGTCTGCCAGCAACTCTATAGTTACCTGCTAAACCCTTCCATTTTAGTTTTTGCATTTGCCTACTTTCAACCCTCTAGGGGCTAGAACCAGTTTAACAAGGCATTTATCTTGTCATTTGTGACCCAGATGGGGCAACTCCTTCATAAGGGACAAAGAATTTAGAATTTCCCACAGATAAACCCTGAGGAGTTGGGGGGAAAACATTGTTAGTACTGGGTTTTAGACAGCAAAGTATTTTGCCTTGATGGCTTTTCAAAGTATAACATAAGCTCCTCCTTTCTTAAAAAAAAAAAAAAGGAGCCACAGATTCCTTTTCAAAAAAGGATCTCCAAAAAGAAGCAAGAGTAAACAACAAAAGGAATCAACACTCTTACTAGAATCGGTTAGGCAAGGGAAAAGAAAGACAGCAATCATGGTCTTGCTGCATTACATACACAGTCAAACAGGTGACAATTTTAAAATCTTTGGACTCAGTCTCAGAAGCCAGATGTTCAAGCATTCGAAAAACCTCCTCTAGGCTGCTGTGTGCAGTAAATGCATATTTGAAAATACAGTTAACCTTTAGGGCTGCAAAGTTTCATTCTGCATAGGTACAGACTCTGAAATCTCTGTCAAGAGATGTTCATTATCCGTAACTGTATTTTTTTCTGTCTTCATATAAGATAATGTTCACTTCAAAGAAACCAAGAATCAGGAAGAGGCCACTAACGATAACAAATAATTCCTAAATATTTGAAGTTTATTTTCAAAATAGATCACTTCATTAAATGCTGTAAACTGCTAAATTATAGATGTAGAAATAAAATGGCACGAAACGATGCTGAAGCATCATAAAGAAATGACCTTGCTAAAAGACTTGATCTGAACTATGTTTCCATCAGAAGGCAGCACTGTAGCCTGATCTGTGTCTGTTACTTGTAAACCTTTCACATAAAAAAATAAAGGAAACACATAATTTTCTATTAGTGTTTCCATTAATTAAAGAGAAAAAAACAGGTGCTACAGAAACAAGAGGACACTGATGTCTCGGTTTCCCTAATGAAAGCAAGTTCAACATCATTTTAGTAACTCAGGTCTCACTAATTAACACCCGCAATAACATTTTTAGGAACTTCATAACAACAGTGGCTGGAAGGGGCAAACCAAACTGATTAAGCTACACTCTGTGTTGGTTTTAGCTTAATTCTATGTCCTTAGTCTGTTCTTTTATAATGCTCCACTAGGCAAATATTCAAGAGTTGGCTCAAAAAGTAGTTTTGCTATAGAAACCTTGGCAAGCACTTAGAAAACTGTTTCTGTTAAAAGGCCCTGCTCATCCCCAGTAAACAGGCATCAGTTTTCATTAAATAAAAGCTTCAGTTCCCCTTTGGTTTTGTAAGCCGTATGCAGCTGTATTTCTGCACCTCAGTCTGTGCACAAGTACATGAAAACACACGAGCACTCTGAAAAGCCTGAGCAGACTGAACCTTAGACCACAACAACAGAAGATGTAATATGACTGAAGGGGTTTGTTTTACAGCTAAATTTTGAAACTAGAACCACCTCTCCTCCTCAACCCTCACCTTCATTATTAAATTGTAATTTGGGCTAGATTAAGAGACAGCAGAGCAGCATAAAAGGAGAGGTGCAAAGCTAACAAAATAAGCGCATTTGCAGAGGGACTTAGGGAGATGACAGATTATTGAGCAGATGAAAATAATGAGACTGTTCCAGGCATATGAGATATACAAAAATCAGAGTGGAAAAAAGGAAAACGCTTCTGAAAGCATGAGAGATGTTAAAAGCACTCTAAGAAAGGGGAAAAGAAAGGAAAGTGAGGACCTCTAACAATTAATAGAAGGTCTCCTGAAGCCATTTTTTTTAACCATGTATTTTACTCTTTGAGGAAATGGAAAGTAGTTTTAGGAAAAATTAGTTCGTATAAACATTTAAAAAATGTCCTGTCCTTATGCAAGCTTTTGCAATTTTTTATTTTCTGTTGCATACATGTTATGTAGGTGCCATGTAAAAACTCAGACCCAAATATTAAGCAGTACAATGTAATCAACAGGTAAACTGTACTAAAGTAAAAAGAGGGTGTAAAAGGTATAACCTAGTAATTTTTGCCCTGCAATTATGGTGAGACTCTTCAGAGTCTGACTGTGGTAGGTCATTACCATAACAGTTTCAAAACAGCAGCTGCTTCATCAGATTTATCATTACCAAGACCCAACATCGGACAGGGAACACTTGTGGCAGGAGGTATCAACACCAGATAACAGCAGGTGTAAACATCAAAGCCACCTGATAGGACACAAGCAAGCTTCTGGGAGTCATTCAAGACATACATAACACATGTACCTCTACAGTGTTTGCAATCAAGGTCACACGACAAAAGTAACAGTCACACAAACTTGGTGGCACTGCTAGTAACCTCCAGGATGTAACAGATGGATCAATTACAGCTCTTTATTACTAGCTAAGTGATGATATAGAACAGCAGGGAATGTGATACTATGGTAAAATATGTTCAGTTCTTTGCTTGGACATGGATTAGTGTTCAAATTCATGCTTACACGGATTAACAAACAGGTAAGGTTAACAAGTCTTAAAAAAAAAAAAGTCTACAGAGTCTACAAGGAAGAAAAAGATTACACAATAAAAATTTAAAGAGAGTGAAATAATGTTAGATGCACAAACCTGCATTTTATTAAATTATTCATTTAAAAGACCATATTTAATTTATTTTGTAAATAAAATATTTCTCTAACTATGCAACAAATACTGGGCAAAAATAAGTCTTTCCTGCCTTCCATAGGCAGTCTTATTCAGCTCTGAAGCCTAGCTCTTATTTTTCTTTACTGCAAGCTTACTAACCACAAATGTTCTAACTTGTAAAATTTTCCAGGACTTTTCTATAACTAAACTGCTGCAAGGGGTGGCGAGGGGAGTAAAGCAAGAGGGTGGTGGGTGCTTAATTGCTGGCCAGGGTCAACCTATCACAGAATTACATCCTTTTTGTGGGGTTGGGATTAGGATTCCTTCACAACTACCTGTTCTCAGGAGACAGTTGTGTTCAGAGGTCCATTTGTTAAATGTGTACTGGTTTTTGGTTATCATGTATAAACATACACTAATCCATTTTTACTATGTCATCATGTTGCACTATTTCTTTCAGTTAAAGCTAAAAGATTGTTAATCCTGCATGACTTTTTGAAACAGAAAAGAGAGAAGCTACCAGCATTAAATCGGTACTGGCCATATGTATGCTCCAATAGAAATGCACACACCCTAAATACTCAAGACTTGGTAATCTTTTTCTAGCAGTACTTATGCATTTGATGTTTTCCATACATAGCTTCATGTTCTTGGTACCAATGCCATACAGGGCAAAGCATGCCCAAAATTTCAGTTTCCTCATAAGCATGTGGTCCCAGGTTGCTTTGTCTATAGGTTGAGTGGTTGGTTGCATAAGGTGCCTATGGACAGCATCTCTTCAGGAAAGCTAAATAACACATGTTAAAAAAAAATGCTTCCTTCTATTTGTGGTTGTCTACAGGCACACATAAGCAATTACAAAGGAGGAGTCAACTCAAAAGTGGGAAGTAAAAGGTAGACTTTAGCGGCTGTTTTGCTGAATATACCCTCAAATTTGGATGCCCTCAGAAAATATGCAGTATTTGATGAATGCGAAACTGTAAAACTGTCCTTTGGAACTCTTAAAAATAAATACAGTTTCTGGCCATGCTGGAGGCACTACTGTCACAGCCCTGGCACACTTGGTCAGTTCAGCAAATCTGTCATCCAGAAGTCACTTGTTTATAAGCGCAGACAACTGTTCCCAGGCTGTTTGCTGAACTTCCAACAACACCTGCCTGGCTGTATGATGTCATGATATGTTGCCACTCCACATCTGAGAACTTAACCCTCTAAAATCTTCTCACTTCTAGAGACATCTACAGTCAACCACTTCATCTTGAGAGGATAAGCTGGGAACAAGATCTCCAACACCTGTGAAATCAACCACTGCCTTCCAAACATTTTCTTGCTCTGGGGACTGCTCCTGAGTGGATGCAGGGCTGAAGGGTCTCTCATAGGACCACCCAGTCTACCACAAACGCTTTGAATTCCTAGACTGTCTCAGAAGCCATCTTCTCTTTCCAGGACCAACTCATAGTGGCAAAGACAGGGAGTATTTACATCTATTACATCCTCCTAGATTCCTGTAAATGGAGAGGAGTCACAGAAAAGACAACACCCTTCCTCCACAGCAGTAACCTTGGTGCCACAGCCAGCAGGGCCATCATGGGAACTGAATGCTGTCAGCGACACAGTTTCAAGTCCTGGAGCATTAGTCAGTGTTACCTACCGCTCAGATGCCCTGACGTATCCTGACTTCTCTGTCAAATATGTGCTGGCACCCTGGGCTATGCCAGCACTAGTACTGAATGCCACAGTGGTAACGATGATCAGATAACAAGATGTCATAGGGAGGATTAGTGCCCATACTGTTCCTTTATTATCATTTGCTTGTGATTCAGCCTTGGGAGAGAAGCAGAAGGCACCAGCACTTACATTCACACTTCCAGTTTCAACAGGTGCTCAGTACTCCTCCAGATGCCCCTGATCACTGCCTTGTTTGTTCATGTGTCTTTTTTCAGCTCTATGAAATCCCTGAAAAAGGACCTAAACCAATGGACCCAGGCTTATGAAAATCATTGAAAACTGAAGTTAAAAGCTCCCCAAGAACCAGAAACTTGCTCTAAGGCTGAGGGGTGACTGAAACACATGAAGACATTGTGTGCTTTGTTCCTCCGATATGAAGCACAAGTGGCAGCAGCAGATATATGGATACTTGTAGATTTTGCTAGATTAGAAAGTCCTTATGTTTGGGCATAGTAATCACACACACATCCAAGCCTGAACACAAATGAGGACTACTGGTCAAAAGCAAAACAGTCTACTTAGAATTCATGTGCAGAGAAATAAGTTTCTGCCAAACCCTCTTTCTGAGGAGCTGTTCTTGGTGATTGTTTCTCTCTTCAGTTTCTAGAATCTCCTGTAAAACCCAACCACAAAGTTCAGAAAACAGCATACTCAAAAGACTCCAAAGTTTCAGTGTTCACGGGCTAAAATAACAAAGAGTCAACCCAGGGAAGATATATGAAATGCTAAAGCAAGTAAGTCTGTACACATTTCAGTATCCGCTTAGATAGTATTTAATTTCATGACAGTCAATATCCTTTGTTTCACAACTGTTTCTCCTGACGTTCTTTACATTATAAATAAATTATAAACTAAATTTTAATATTAAGAAGTAACTCAGTGTAGAATTTTTCTTTAGTTTTATGAGTGGCATCCAGACCATCATACAAAAAGTGAGGGTTTTTTAAAAGCAAAGTGATAGACTAAGACTACCAACAATACTACAATTTACTGAGAAAGATCAATATGCCCACAGAGAGTTCAAAAGGAGAGATGGATGTTGTGCTGCCTCAGAAACACAGAAAACATGATTGTAGAGGTAAAGGCAACTGCATCTGTTCTCCCCACAAACTGAGTAAGATGCTAACTTGGAAGAGGGTTCAAAATTTTTTCCAAAGGTAGAAATGACTTAACCACTAGACGGAATACTACACACACACACACACACACAAAGTACCAAATAACAAAATCTATTCTTGGAGAAGCACCCCTATTGCTTCTGAAAGTAAAAAACTAAGCACATGTATCTCTCACACACCATGGCCTGCTACCGCCAACACGTGGCTGGCACACCTGCTTCATTAGATGATGTGAACACCTGATTTGTCATCAGCAGCATAATTTATTTATAATCATTTTCAAGTGTAATGAACATTCTGCTTGTAAAAAAATGTAGTCAGTAAACCAAAATGCATATGTCAGAACAAAAACAAGTATTGTGTGTTCTATATAAAATTAATTTATATATTATTCATTCATATCCAGTAAATCTACCCTACACATCTATGCTGTAAATCAGTGATTCTAAAAATATATTTCAGAATTATGAGGGAAACATATTAGATTTTGGACAACCTGGGGAATATTATGTCCAGAAGAAGAACTGAAAGAATTTAATCTTGGTAAAAAACAACCAGTGTTACTGGTAAGAGAGAAATCCGTCTGTCCTAAGTTACACTGAGGTACAACCAGGAAATATATGTTAAGCTCTATCAACTCTTACATGTCGAAGTCAGAACTGATACCTCTCACTGTAGGAAGGAACAAACACGTGATGATAGTGCATTGTCTTGGCAGCTGTCCCGGGGTAATAATTAGAAGAGAAGGAGTTCCATGAACCATAATAAAGAACAGTGGGAACAGAGGATTCTTAGGAACCACAAAGAAATACCAAAGTGTGGATTCTTCAGACCATAAAGGACTTGCTTTAAGGTGGATGCAGGAAAAGCACTTCTGCAGAAAACAGCATGGGGGGTGAGAAAAGCACTGTTTAACAGAATTATACCAAGGAAATATGCCAAAGGTTGCCAAACAACTATGATCTAACTTAGAAGAGATTAGACAGGTCCAAACAGGTATACAAAGGTTTATTTTTCTTTTAAAAACAAACAAAACCAAGCAAAACTAAACCATACGGTATGGAAAGTTAGTCATGACTGCAGTCATATTAAGGAATCACCCTGATCATATTTAGTAAATCACAAAAATAAGCAACCGAAACAAAAAGCAAAAAACAAAACAACCAAAACAAACAGAAAACAATTCCAAAGAAAATAGCTGCTAAATAAACCTAGGAAGGCAAACTAGGCAAAGAAAACAGGCAGCCAGCTGTTGAGTAGTGATTCAGATACCTCTCTAACTGTAAAGAACAACACTTATGGAGCAATTGTATTTCATAGTCTTAAAAGAAACTGTTCAGAGTATTAAAACATAAATGCCCATCACAAAAATCTGATTACATCAGGCAACACCTACACTGCCATCAAAAATACTGTTGTGCTCAATATTTGAACTTGCTAAAAGCTCACTTAGATGCAGAATTTAAAGTTGCCAAGTTTTTGCCAGATACTTCCCATTCAAATTCCTCCTCAGCAGTCACAGCAAGCACCCCTGCAACATGTAATCACCACTCAAATACCTCCATGTAAGCCCTGAACTATTGTTGTTCCCTCCAATGCTGCCCCACTGGTTTAGCAGCTAGTGGGACATTCTTCCAGCACCAGCAGCCTGCCAGCTCCTGACCTGCTCATGCATAGCTTCTGAGCACTGTACTCTAAAGTGGGAAGAAATACAGCCCATTATAACTGGGTTCATTTAGGATGCAGAACATTTGTAAAACACTCAGGTCTATATTACCACACAGTTTCACATACTAGTAAACATTTATAACTGAGGTCACTTTTTGCTCATGTTTTCAATTTAGAAATCTTACTATCACATTGTATTTATCATTTACAGAAAAAAGGAATTTTCACTTAACACAAAATACTAGAGTTTGTCATCTGACTAGATTTACTTCTGCCAATAAAAGTTACACTATAAAGTATGTGCTGGTTTTCTGCTTTTTTATTTACAAGACATTTTTAGCACACTGGCACACATGTTAAAGTTGTTTGGGATAATTGTTTTCACTCATTTGTTTTGAACTAAAGTTTACGAAGTTAACCATTTTCTAAATTATGCTATGATCCAAACATCATATGCTCGCACTAATAAATGCTTTTCAAAAGTCAAGATGAGAAGTCATGTATCTTGACAGAAAAAGCTGCCTTTAGGCTTCCAATTATTTTTCTGTTGTTTTATTTACTGCAATGAACCAGTGGAGAGGACTGTTGTATCTCTACTCATTTTTTAACTTTCATGGTGAATTGTAATGAAAACATAAAAACTCTCCCACAGAATTCAGTTTGCTCATTAATTTATCTCATGTAAAACACTAAAATTCCTATGTTATAACTATTAGCTCTACCTTACCTCAAAGACCATATGCAGTAAATTTTTCTATTTGTCCCAAGCAAGGAAGATATCATTGAGATCTTATTAAAGAACTGATTAGTTCAATTATCAGTTGCTTCAAGCCACAAATATATAGCCTGAGATAGCACTCACAACGGGAGAGACTCGCATGAGTAACAGTACAACTCTGGCTGCCTTTGGATTTCTACTCTATCAATGCAGACGTCAGAAACCTCCAGAATTTAGATTTGTTAGAACTTTAAAGTTGACCACTTTCCTGAAAACATCAGTGGTTTCATCCCAAATATAGAAGAGCCTCCCTGAAGCCCTGGCTATGCTCAATTTCTGATAAACATGACAGGAACATGTATCAAGCTGTTACACAGGAATCAGGCAGCCAATTTCACGTGAATAGACTTATCACCTGCAGGACTGTCACCTATGTTGTATTTAAAATACATCCCTGTGGAATGTTTATAGGCCTCCCAGACTCTTTCAGTTCTTCACGTCATACACACCCTTTAAATTACACAAGGACTGTAAAGCCTGATGAGTTCCACTCTGAAATTGCAAATGATATGTATTCAGTCAGAGCTTTTGGAAGGTGCCAACATTGGGGTTTTTTTGGTCCTTTGTGCTGTTATTTGCATATAGAAGCCATAGTCAAAATCAGACTCCATTATTCTAGACATTTGATAAAACACACAACCCCAACCTGGAAGAGATTACTCAGTAACGACACAGACAGAAGGTGTGAGGAAACGATGTATTGCCTAAACTGAAGACAGACAAGGTTGCCTCTCATTGAGTAAGTTAAGGAATCCAGCCTCAAATCAGAAGAATCCCATGAGGTTAACTCAAAATATGTCTACATGGTGAGGTGAGGCTGACATATGTGTTTATGTGTGAGTTCCCCTAAACTCACACTAAACCATGTCACCCAAGGCTTTGTCCAACCTGGGCTTGAACACCACTAGGGATGGAGCATTCACAACTTCCTTCCAACAAATTACCTACAGTGTTACTTTCAAACTTATTTAGAAAAAAAACCTCAACAATTATTTCCTCTTCACCAAGTACACAAATATTCTTCAAATAGGAAAAACTTAAGTTCTTTCTATTTCCATTCCTATTTTCTCCCCTGCTGCTTGAGCTCTTGCACATAGCTAAAGGAGCACACAAAGATGCTTCAACAGGGAACAAGTTTCAGCATGTATCGACCAGTGTCCTCCCACACCATGGAGTGTAAATTATTTGTACTTTATCTGCAAATTGGTTATCATGGGTGAATCATCAAACCACTCTCCCTGAAGATAGAGATGGCACTACAATGTTACAGACTCTTACGAGTAATCATATGGTTTGGTTTTATGCCGAACGTGCTTATACTGTTCCAAATTCTAAATATACATTCTGTCACAAGAATTACCAGTTACTCACCAAATGATTCATAAATGAATGGCACAGGATTCCCAGCCAAGGGTAGGAAAATATGTCAGCACTGCTAATCACAAGGTACAACCCTGGCTGTTGTGGAATGTCCACCATGAAATCCCAGCTGGTGGTTTCAAGGAATTAGTACTATGGAATCCAAACCAAACACATCAGTAAAAACTTCTTGAAGACTAAGAATAATAAACTATAGACAAACCCCCAAAAATGTACAAATTCACAATGACACCTGGGATTACCTTGTACTTCTCAGTGCCAAGTCTCTGCAAGTCCACAGGTTTCACATTATCCTCCTCTCAGACATTATCAGCAGTGTGCCCTTGTGACAATGAAGGCTCCCTGTACACCTCCAGTACAAGAAAAGTGTATAAAATGGCATGAGTACAGAGAAGGGCCACCAAGACACTTATATCCAGGGTATGAGGTACAAGCATCACCTGGAAGAGTAGAAACTGCCTACCTAGCAGGAGCCAGCTCTCCTTGGAGGTGCTCAGGGATGGACCAAGAGGACAGGGATACAAGCTGCAGCATGAGAAATTCTGGTTAGAATTGAGGACACATTTTTACAGTCTTCACAGTTGTGGAGTCTCTGTCCATGCAGATATTCAACACTTCACTAGACAAAGACCTAAGCAACCAGATCAAACTTCAGAGAGGGATCTAACATCAAAGTTTGCTCTGCTTTCAGTGGGGAGTTGGCTGAAATGAACTCAAGGTTTCTTCCAACCTAAATCAACCTATTTCGCATCTACAGTACAAGGAGGAAAACATTCTGCTAGTTTCCTATCAGGAAAAAGCGTACAACTTTCTCACTTCCTAAAATGCAGCCTTTACTCACAAGTCCACTGGTACTAGAAGTTCTCTCCCAATTCCTTTGCATTAACTATAAGTTATCCGTGATTCTACATGAGTCCCGAGAGACTGTGTTGTGGCACCTGCTCCTGGCCACAGAAGGAGAGACAAATGGAAAAAGATTGTTTCCACTAGGCCATGCAACTTAAATGTTTTCTGCTCAGCTGTTTATAGCCTGATCAAACTCTAAGCTTGGGCACTGATCCTCACTGATTTGAACGGCATTAGACAGCATTCCTGACATATAGCCTTGCCTCCACAGCAGCATCACAACTGTGGCACCAACAACAGTTCAAAATACTCTAGAGACAATATAACAGCAGCTTACAAAGAAAAAATAGCAACTATTAAAGAGTTGGTTAAAGGATGCACTGGGGCCCCTCTGTCTGCCTGTAGTTCCTAGAGTACTGATGGAGCGACTCTACACAGTAGAAGGAGCAATGTAATCAGTAATAATCCTTACTGAGGGAAACCAAAGGGTTTTTTGTCGAAATAGCAGTTGTGCTTCTGGTGCCAGGCTCTACCTGAAACACAGGATTTGGGGAATTCAAACATGTCAGTTTTACAGATTTTCATAGGTTGTGGCATTCCTTTAAAATATGGCTCGGTTGACTTTGTAACTGTAAATTATAGATGAATAAAGCAAAAAATTACTATTTTATCCAACAAATATGCTTTCATTTTAATTTCAGAATTTCTAAGTACAGTTCCACAATGAGGCTACTGAAAAAATGACAGTATTTTTACACACTTGGGAATGAAGGATATTGATGATAATACGGAAGATGATAATTTACTTTCTTTAAATGAATACCGTGCCTTTTCCATTTCTTTTTTTTTTTTTTGGCTAAGGGCACCAAAGGAAACGATTAATCTATTATCCTGATCAGCCATAGAATGGTTTGGGTTGGAAGGGACCTTGTCTTTGCCAGTCTTTCCCTTCTTCTCATAAGCACCCAGTTATGAAATATTTGATGATAGGTTGCATTAGCTCACAGTATGTGGCCACAGGAACAAACACGTGTGAGTAGGTAAACTGTACAAGAGAAAGTTCACTAGCTTTAAGAAATTAATAATAGAAGAATAGTATATACAAGACACACTATTATCAGATACCTTACATCCATGCAAACCACTGATGAAGTTTTCCTGTCCTGCAAGCTGAAGAAGGGATTTTTTTCTCTTGCACAAGAACTTCCTTGCATAGAACAGGTTGTCACGCTTTTATTCTATTTAAAAATGCAAGGTGCAAAAGGAAGGACTGTCTAGTATTAACAGTTCCCCACCTTTTCCATTTTTAGATTCCATTTTCAGCAGCCTTTAAACTTTCCTAAGCATTGCCACTTGGCTAAAATTTTGCAAATAAGACCCTAGGTCAAGTAGTCTCCTCTCTCCTTTCTCCTGCTTACCCTGTTCTCTCTCTGTCATCATCTGTGAAAGGTTTGCCTTCCATGACTCGCCCAGCTTTCCCAAGGAAACATGGCTGAAGTAGGGATCAACCCCAGTTCCCAAAGGAAACTTGAAACCCTTAACCACAATCAATTAAATAACACAGAAATTCTGCAGAAAATGATTTTTTAAAACCAGATTGCCTGTGAGCAAAGAAGGAGCCTTAAAGTCACACGCAAAAAATCAGAACATAGTTTTTGAAGCTCATGACTGCGTGCCTTTGCACTGTAGCATGCATGGAAGTTATCAGCCTGTGGACCCCTCGTACCAGGTAACACAGATGGAGTTCAGCTACCCAAATTCAGATGTTGGAGGCGTCACCTTCAGGCAGCTTTTAAAGTCAATGAGGCAAAACTGGCACTTCTAAGATGCAATTCATTTAGCCTGTTTTAGACACTCACCTTAGGCTGAGATGAATTGCACACCAGACGCACCTATTTGCCCTCCTTGATTATAAAGGGAATAACTAGTTCAGATGTAGATACCTGAAATTAGAGGATATGGATCCCATTTTGTATATGAAGTAAGTCAAAGTAATTATATTTACTGTTTCAATAACAGATATTAATTTCTATCTACAAATGTTGTCCTGCCTATGCCCTGAGGCCATCGCAGGTACAACAAAGCATCACTCTTTTGTTTTTTTTCATGAAAGCAGGAGCCCACTAGAAAATAAAGGCTGAACTGCTTGATGCAAATCTCTAGAGGATGAAAAGGGAGGGAAAGACAGGACAGAGAGTTGTACGAACAAAGGAACACAACACAGAATAAAACAAGAGGCAAGACAGCAGTGTTAAGAAAGAGTAGGCAGTGAAAACTGCTTTTTCACTTTTAGACAAATGGTACTCAATAAACTGGTATGCACTCAATATTTAATATTAGTTTTAGGACTTCATACGTTATTAAGTGCCAACTATATGTACCTGCATTCAATATGAACTTTTTGCTTGTTCATTTTCCTAGGTGGTTTCCACAGTAGTGTTTTGTAATAATAACTCCTCAGAACACCTTTGTATTTTCATTTGTCACCATTTCAAAGTGTGGATTTGAAACACTAAAACCAAAGGTGTCAAGACTGGCACCAAGTCTGAGTAGGCTAGAGCCTCCTTTTTCACAACAGTCCTTGTTTTAATAGACATTTGACTATTCAGTACAGAAATCTTATCACCTCAATGGCACTCAGCACTACTATGGGTCAGATTCACCTGAATACAGGAAAATATACTACCTCTTCAAAATGAATAGGTAACAAAGGTAGAAGCACTCCAAAAAAAAATACGGAAAAATTCCTTGACTGTAAATGGCATGAATCCACTTTATTTTTTCAGACAGTTCTTCCTAATTCCAGAGAAAAAATGTGAATAAACAAAACCAGCAATTCTTCTGCACCACAGAAGTCAGGAATGAGATCCCACTCTTCCCTGCTAGGATCTACCCTTCCACTGACATCCAAGCAGGCTGAAGGAGGCACCAGCAGTCTTACTCGTTCAGATTTTTTAGGCTGTCATTTCACTTTTCAAAGGACAAAATGAGAAGGTGAGCATTCTTCACACTGGTGTTTTCACAACCACCAAACCTGCAAAATCAGTGACACAGAACCAGTAGTTGATGTTCAACTCCTGCAGAAGAGACAGACTACTGTTTTCATGGCACAGATGTCATTATGTAGGTTTTCATAGGACAGCATTTTTTACCTCTTAAAAATGCAGACAAAGTAAGTGAATGCTTTAGCATGCCATCCCTCTTATCTTAGTATCTTTCTAGAAACGTGTTGTTGGATCTCTTTTTTTTTTTAATAAGCATTGTTTTCCTCATGAGGTCATAGTACAGATAAAATTGAGAAAAACACATTCTGCAATTACTTATTTGATCATGACAGTGGTTTTAGAGAACTTCTGTCCTCTATAAAACAAAATTAAAATGAGAAATCTTTATTCCTAAGGCATTACACTTACATCTCAGGGTACTAAGAATTCCACTGCAAAGGTAATTACCCTTTTCCACTCCTAGCTCCCACAAAGTAAGTGCAACCAGGACCACTTGTAGACATCCACATTCCATCTTGCAAAGAACACAGACGAATGATTCCATTTGTTCTTTGAACCAGAAAACACACAAGTGTAGTTACACACATAAAGGACATGGAATGGAAGGTTCACATTTTACTATTTAACACAGCTGACTGCATGACACTTCAACATTTTGTTCTTGTCAATCAGTCAAGCTACTAATGTTCTGTGTTATTACAAGCTCTGTTTTTCACAGGGTGAAACATTTGTTCTTCATCTTTCTACGAAATGTGATGCTATATTCTGGCTGTGAAGCACAATTCCTTCACTTCTTCTAATACAGAAGTCAAAGAAGAGTAACTCAAATATTAAAGTAGGGAAGAGATATAAAATCTTGGTCTCGCCGTCACTTTCTCCACACACAATACATATCTTCACATTCAAAAGTATCTGCTGAAAGTGTGTATTCCTCTCCAAGGTACGGTATAATTATTTCACAGTCTAACTCTCCTTGGATGTTGCCTAATGCTGTTTCCCTTTGCTATTTTATTCTATTACTGAACCCTAATTAATTTTTGTTTCCCTGCCAAATCGTCGTAGAATAGCAATCCCATAGGTTTCTTTGCCCCCACATATTTAGTATGTTGATGAAGATAAGCTGAGTTGAAGTTAATTAGGGGAGAGGAAAATAGCAAAAACAAGGGGTGTTGCTGATGGCAGCAGTCTTAGCTTCCTCAATACCAACAACAAAATATCAGTGTTTCTTGAGGAAGTAATAAGCAGCAAAAATGTCCTCTTTCTTCATGGTGATTACAGTGACTCATCTTGGGGGAGAATCTAGCTACTGACATTTATGTGCTAGCCAACTCATAACTGGACTGAAGTAACTTGTCTGTCTTGACCATCAAATATGAAAAGCTCAAAATTCATGAAGTAGCACAGACTGTGCGAAAGACTGATAAACAATCACACCCCAAAGATATACAGTTTTCTTTGTCCTCCTGTAGTCAACTTCCTGCTTCAAAGCTCAAATTCAAGTCATCAACTTCATTTTTGAAGTAGCCCTTGGGTGGAGATCATTTAATGTCCAAGACATGACAACTCCGTAAGGACTTGACTTCAAGGGATCAAGTAAAACTTGGTTTCACACCATGGTGCAGTTTTTTACAGCATAGTGACAGCTATCATGCTTTTTTATTGTTCTCTTTCACTGCATTTTCTGTGTAGAGGCTCCAGTTAGTAGCTGTTATCTCTGGGAAAGAGATTCTACAACCTTTTTCTGGAAAAAGAGAACAGAGGCAGTACAACACAAGCTTCATTGAGGCAGGAGAATGCACACTTGTAGCCCCAAGTCTAAAGGAACTGCGCTGCTTTTTTGTTGTTTGCTTTGTTTTTTTTTATCGGCTAGAGCTCTTCAAGGTAAATAACTAACAGCAAGGAAAAGTACTGGCTACTGGAAAAAATAACACAGGAAGAGCAAAACAGCTCATCAGACAATTTTTTAACCGGAGTATCATAGGATCACCGAATGGTTTGTGTTGGAAGGGACCTTAAAGCTCATCCAGTTCCAACCTCCTGCCACGAGCAGGGACACCTTCCACTAGACCAGGCTGCTCAAAGCCCCGTCTAGCCTGGCCTTGAACAGTGCCAGAGATAGGGCAGACACAGCTTCTCTGGGCAACCTGTTCCAGTGCCTCACCACCCTCACAGGGAAGAACTTCTTCCTAATACATAATCTAAATCTACCCTCTTACAGTTTCACATAACTAAGTTTCTTCAAACTGCCAGCTATCATGCTAGTATGTGCCAAACCACGACTCTTTCATAGCAAAAGCCATGGCCATTTATTAAGCATCCTAAATTTTCAAAATAATCACTGTTAAAAGTATACTTTTATTTGGCCTATACAGCATTCATGTAACCACGGCTCATAATATATCATTCATGTAATAAAAATAAAATACTTTAAACCACGTCTTTTGAGAAATGCTACCACAATCTTCAACATACTAAATAAATACATTTAGTGACTTTGGCTGCATAGTAAAGGCTTTGTTTATTCCTTATTTTTTTTTTTTAAATGTGAGTGATAGAAAGCTATACAAATAAGAAAAGTTTGTGCTCTCTGAAGATGACCAACTGCAGTTAATGATGGTGACATACATGTGTATTTCCATGTGCTGAAGCACAAGCCCAAACTGTTATCAAAAGCAGATGGATTGATTCCTTAATTAAAAAAAAAAATAAACAACAGTATTTGTAACATGAGATTCAACACTATCATTTCAGAAGCCTTGCAATTATTAGACTTCACTTGTGTTTTAGACACAGAACTTGACAACAAATTTGTGCAGTAAAAACATCCTCCGGTTTTTTCAGGTGTAAGAACTGAAGCCCAAATCCCATACAGCATTGCTGTTTTGGTTTGGCAGTGTAGACCCAGCAAGGTATCTGGAAGAAAAAGGAACCTATACCTAGATTAAAGACTTACCCCACTTTTCTCACCATTCATCCGTCCACGCCTATATACTCTGTTCAGCTTTGGCACCCTCAACATAAAACAGATATTGGTAAATTGGGGCAAGTTGAGCATAGGGCCCCAGATGCCCAGAGGCTGTTGCTCTTGCCCTAAGAAGAGAGGATGGGGAAGTGCAGTTTGTTCAGCTCAAAGGAAGAGATGACCTTGGAGAGGACCCATCATCTGTCTGCCAATATTCATGCAAAGGTGTAGCACGAACCTCTAAGTGGGGGTCAAACAGCTCAAATTCCACCCCACTCATTAAATTCAGTGACAGAAGGGGATCATGCTGGTTTTAGCGCTGAGGAATGCCAAGACCGGAACCAGCCTGACTCAAAAACTTCACCAAATTAAACCTAACAAAGACGTGAAACCAGATGTTTCCTGACAGAGGAATCAGTGAATGGTTACATGGCCTATCCAGCGAAATACAGTTTATCTCTGGATGAGTTATCATTACCTTTCATGTTTTGCTGAGCTACTAAATCTAGCCTGATAACAAATGACTGACAATCAATCACTTTACACTATACAAGCTTAGTTCTACCTTCCAAAGGCAGGAATTCTAGCACGCTATTCCTAGGAGTGTGTACAAATTCGTTCCTTGAGTGGGGATGTCCCTTAAGGTTACTCCTTGAGGCTGAGCAAAAGACAGTTTCCCACAGTCATCGGCATGGGTGAGTAACATCAATCTTTACTTATTAATTATTAAGCTAGCTTTGAATCATAGTAAATAATAGTTATAAGCATTTATACTATGTAGTAGATATTCTGATTAAAGTTCTTCAGCCTAGTCATATTATAATGATTATCAATCATTATTGTCATTATCACTATCAGTTATAATAAAACTTTCAGTTTATATTTATGTACGGTTTGTCATCTTTAATCTTGTGGGACAAAGTGGTATAATCCTTTACACATAAACCGTTGACCAAGTCTGGGACTAAGTCTGGATCCAGCTGCACCTAAGCTCCTCTCTGAGAAGGACTATAGGGAGCAAGGAGCTCCTTTCTTGAACCTCATGACTCAACTACAGGGCCTCCATGAGAACTTTGTCTGATGTCCTACTCTGCCCTTGACATAGTATCACAAAGAAGAGCCAAGAGGCTCTTCAACAGTGCATGGCAGGAGCAGCAGAGGCCATACATTGAAAGAAGAGATTTTCTGGCCTTGTAGCAGGAGAAACTTTCTCATACATAGGCAGTGACACAGCTTGCCTAGAGCTGGTGCGCACACTCTGGTCTTGGAAGATTTCAAAACGCAACTGAACTGCACACAGTCCTGAGAAACCAGAGCCTGAACTCACAGCTGACCATGCTTGGCGCTCCCTTCCAACCTGAGCTACACTATGATCCCCTTCTGTTTTATCTGGCTTTTGGAAGGCAGAGGAGGAGTCTGTGCCTGGTTGAGGTCCACGTGCAGCATCACCCTGAGCCTGGCCACTCAAGAGCATTGTGAAATGCACCGTTTCCTGGTTTAATAGATCTGAAAAGCATACTTTGTCTTCTTTTTCTTATAAATATATAAACATAAGTTCTTTTTTCTTTTATAAAAGATGCTGGTGTTTTAAGTTTTCAAGAATACATTTCAATACCAAATACAAACACCATTAGACTATATTTTAGTAAAGTCCATGCAGCTACATAACATCTATTTTTAGGCAAGTACTAGCATTTTCTGTGTAACTAATATAAACACACAGAACCACCTTCTGCAACTTACAGATTGCTCAGTCTGAACCAAACACCTGAGAGACCAATAACACAGGGTTTTTTTAAAAATCCACATAGCACTGACATCTTCTCATTGCCCGGGTCTTGCTGTTCAAATCTGAGTAGTATTAACCAGTCTGATTCCTGACATAACCCCAAGTTCACCATACCCTGCTGTGAACCACCTCCATGCCAGGGGGCTCTACTGCCCAGCAGCCCCACAGTCCCACGCAGCTTCCCCACGCCACGGCCACAAGCTGAAAACAGCCCTGAGGAATGCCTATGTCCTCAAGAACTTCTAAGCCAGGGTACACCAGATGGTCATTACCTACGGGAGACTTCAAACTGCATGAGGAGCAACAGCTTTGGAGAGTGCTGCAGATAAGCGGCGTCAGGCCCTTCTCTCTGTTCTTTCTCCTTTACTACATCCACAGAAAGTGAGCACAGAGTAAGCCCACTGCTCTTAGGGATAAGTAAATTTATTCACACACGCCAGCCACACTTTAGGAGGCTGTTTTGGGGCAAGAAGCCTCCCTCTGTTTGGGGCACAGGGTGACTGTTACTTATTCACACAGGCGCTGCTGTTTGTCAACACCGCTGAGGCGCCGCGCTGCCAGAAGGCTGGGGCAAACGCTGGACATGAAGGCGGCTGCGGACACCCGCTTTCCTCCTCGGGATCGAAAAAAACCCTGGCCGCCAGCTGTGCCCTGCCCGCCGGTCCCCCCGCTCCCCCGGTTCCCTGCTATCCCGCCCCCCGCGGAGTTCGCGCTTACCGCGGGGCCGGGGAGCCGAGGGGTGAGGCTGGCGGCGGGGTCCAGGTGGGAGCAGCACCGCTGCCCCCGCGGGGGTGCTGCTCCTTCCTCTTCGGGCGCCAGTGCGGGAACGCGGGGCGCCGCTTGGGCGCGGGAGCGGCGGAGGGGCGGCGGCGGGGGGGGGTGGCCGCCCCTTCGGGCTCCGAGTCCTCCGACTCGCTGCGGCCGAAGAGGCGCTGGAAGCGGCCGCGTCGCGCCATGTGGGGATCGCGGTGGGCGGTGGGGCTGTGCGCGGTGGCGGCGTCCTCCTGCCGGCAGCCGGGGCAGGAGCGGCAGCGGGGGGAGCGCGGCGCTCCCGGCGGTTTCGGGCTCTCCGCGGGCATGGACGGGGCGGCGGTGGCAGCCGCCCGCCTCGGTGTATGCGTTTAATAAGGTGATTCTCTCCCTCCCTCCCTGCCCACCGCCGGCCGCGTCGGTCCCTCCCCGCGGAGAGAGCTGCGGCGCGGCAGGCTCCCCGCCGG
Source organism: Psittacus erithacus (assembly GCA_009867235.2). NCBI lineage: Eukaryota > Metazoa > Chordata > Aves > Psittaciformes > Psittacidae > Psittacus > Psittacus erithacus. The sequence continues at coordinate 46,845 of WYDI02025686.1, read as the reverse complement.
TCGCACAGGAAGGGAGAGGCCCGCGTGTGATCCGTGCCGAGGGTGCACATTAGGGACCATTATCTTGTTGTTGTTTTCTACTAACCCTCAGGTATTTCCCGCGCCCCGGACACTTGTGCAAGGCGCAGGCAAAGACTTCGCGCCCTCCCGCACCGTGTAGGGGCAGCGCCGGGGGCCACGCACATCCTACACAGCTCCTGTCAGACCCCCCGTGCCGGCCAGACCCTTCCGGGGAGCCGAGGGGGCTCCTGCGGAGACGGCACACCCTAAACCTTGCAGCGCTACTTTTTGTCCCTGTGCCCGGACATTAATTAATTAGGTGCTTATCCCTCTCCCCGGGACTAAAGCGGCGGTGACCGTCCCGCCGAGGAGGGCCAAACGAGCGATGCCGAGGGCAGCAGAGCCGCTCCCGCGGGGTGGGCCTGGCTCGGGCGGACAGCTGACAGTGTCGCCTCAGGTCGTATCGTGACTGGCCCCAGTCGGGACGTGGCGGTCCCGCGCGTCCCGCCGTGCTTTTAGGACTCTTCTTTTAAATGACCCCGACGTCTTCCCCAGGTTCCCTGCGGAGGCTTACTGTTCCACGCTGACGGAAGCCGCCGGGCCTAAATTGTAGCTAACAAGCACGCATTTACTGTGAGGGTGGCGAGGCACTGGAAAAGGTTGCCCAAAAGAAGTTGTGGGTGCTCCATCCCTGAAAGTGTTTAAGGCCAAGCTGGATTGGGCTTGAAGCAACCTGGTTTAGTGGAAGGTATCCCTGCCCAGGGTTAGAGTTGAATGATCTTTAAGGTTACTTCCAACCCAAGCCATTCTATGGTTCTATGATTTGTCTGTTGTAAGGAGCTTTTAGAGTGGGTTGTTCTGATTTTGCTCTCTACTAATGGGAGAGGGAGGTTACAATTGTCTGCTAAAAATGCTAACATGAGATAAGAAATGTCAGAAGTCTGTATGCTGGAAAAACTTCACTATTATGAAATAGTCACAATCAGCCAGTAATTGATAAACACAACATAAATTGATGGACATAAATTAACGCTGAGGTTTTTTTACAGCAGGAGGACAAGGACGTGAGCAAGGCAGGGGAAGACAAAATACAAAAAGGGTTTGGCTGAATGGCTTAGACCTACTGGTACTGCTGTTTTACCTGAAGCAATATGTACGCTTGTTTGGGAGGCAAATTCTGTTATTTTCCTCAGTGGTGTGCAATTTACTTGGCTGCTGATTAACTAAACACATTAACCTACAACGAAAGTGATTTTTCCCAAAATTAAATATATGTCATGACAAAACTGGGCAGAACTGGAAAGATAAACAGTTGTACCCTCAGGAGATGCCGAAGAGAACAAGTTAAAAAAGGACAGTTTCAGTAAAGCTATTTATATGGGCATGGAAATAATAGAATCACAGAATACCTAGGGTGGAGAGGGACCTCTGAAGTTTGTCTAGTGCAGTCCCCCTGCTCAGGCAGGGTCAGTAAGAGCAGGTCACTCAGTACCATGTCCAGCTTGGCTCCAGGCATCTCCAAGGACAGACACAGAAACCTGGTGACAGGTAGCATGCTGTCCTTGATGGATGGCTAGGAACAAAGGAGGAGGTCTTGTTTCCGACATCTGCATAGGATTTTTGCTTATTGGCTATACAGTGTAAAGATCCAAATAGCTGTACTTTGTCTCTTATCTTAGCCCAAAATTATTCCTTTCTCTTTCCTTGATCCATAGTGGGCATTACCATGTGTTTTATGACATTCACCATTGAAGAAGCCAGATAAGTATATTGCTAAGTATGTGTACTAAATTTCCATTTAGGTCTCAGTTATGGGGATTCCGTTGTGCATAACTTCTGTTATGAATAAATTTGTGTTGGTGAGCCACTTCATCTAAACAGCACTGGGGTAAAAGGAATCTGGGCCACTGCAGGCCTGGTGTCTCCTCTCTGCCACTGTACCCTCTATGTACCCACAGTTCTTGGCAGGCCAGGCAGCAGAAGCTATGTTCAGCAGCTCTCTGCTACTTCATTCCACACCAAAAAATGACATGTATGGCCTGAAAACATACAGTTTAAGTCATAGAACGGAGAAAAGGAGAACTGCAAGGCATGCATATTTTCAAATCCTTTCAGATTATCTTGGCAGGGTCTGGATCAGCATTAGCATCATAGAGTACCTAAAAAACATGCAGAGTTAAGTCTCTCTCTGGGTTAACACATATAAGAAATAAGCGTGCTACATCAGCTTTGAGGTATCCAGCATTTGTGCTTCAGTGCTAAGGTGTATCACAATATCCTGATGCACAAGAGTAGGTGAAAGGGATTTGGCTGATAATGCTTCTTAAAATTTTTGCCAAAATTAAAGTCTCTGTGTTAAATATGTCAGTTTCAGAACAACACGTGATCTCAATCCAAACAGATTGTGGAGGCTCAGTACTTGGAACAATACTCGTTCTTAGGCTTAATTGTAAGATTTGGGCCTTTTCTTTCAGGAAAGGCATTTTTAACACCATTAGTTAAGGCAGAAATTAATCAGAATTAGCCATTCATTTAGAAAACTTTAAATGATGGTCATGTTTATGTCAGCAGACCTAACACATGCAACAGAACAAGTCAGTCTAGCTTTTATCTGAACCAACACAATTTTGCAACAGTTCTTGGTAATTCGTATCTTAGTAAGATATTATGCAACAAATTATTTTTCTCCTGTTTGGTTTCATTCCAACATGGTGAAAAAGAAGGTGATTTGGTATCCAGATCAGACTTCATTATATTCAGTATCCAGTTAGTTTGACTGCACATTGTATGTGAGATTTACAAAAAGAACCCAGAAGCATGCTAATTTTGGAATTACAATGAGAATCAGAAAAAAACCACACTCAAAATCTGTGAATCTTGCAGAAACTAAACAACACACAAGTTGAGATAACATCATTTATTCACATCATTGATCCTCCTTTTTTATTGTTTCAAAACAGAAACACGCTTCTAATATAAAACTGTCCCAATATATGACACAGTTTATGGGGGGGGCGGAAATAATCTAAAGCCCATGAGCAAATTGTAGAAAAATAGGAATGAACTATCATCTACTTTGTCACCAAATAGTCTATCTTCTTTTCTAGTACAGTAGAGGTTTGTAGTTGTAGTTTCCTTCAGAAACAGTACATGCAAGCAGACATTTGAGATTCAGGTAATTCACTGTCAGAATATATGAATTGTGTTTTGGATTCCCACATTTTGGAGCCGGTGATAAAGGAGCAGTAAAGTATGCAGAGGCCCAAATCCTGCCTCTGTAGCACAAAAACCATGTAAAATCCAAACTATGGTCCTGAAACCCCACATTCATTTGACACCTAACCCTATGGGCACCTAAATTCCAGCTGTGCCTCCCTGTTTGTCTTGAAAGTGCCCCAGGTGCTTAGGGATTCACCTATCCACATGCCCAGAACTGCCTCAGTGTTTACAAGACTGAGTGTTGGGTGCCTGCTTCTTGCCTAAGTCTGACAAGGAGCTAAAAACTAGGTATTGTTTGGCCTAAATCTCTACTGGGACTCCCTGTGGTTGGCATATTTGGGTGTTGTTTAATACACATAGTAATAGCAGGCTCTGTACAAAATGTTGTACTGGCTTCCATTTTTTTTACAAGGGTTTAAGGTATGACGTAGAAATAGTGATGGAAGTAGTAGCTTTAATATCCTACCTACAAGGGGACGTTCTGCCTCACTGTCATACCACCAGCAGTGTTTTCTTTCTGGCCCAACAAGACTAGAGGTTCCCTGGCAATGCCTGAAAAGAGAAGAAGCAAGTCCCACTCCATGCTTTGAAAATAAAGGTATAAATATATGTCCTTAGTAAATTATCAGACAGGGCAGTATGTGGGTGATCATTCCTGGTGGTTAAAGACAGCCTGGAGTCAAAAATGGAAAATGCAACTAAATATTATGACCAGGGAAAGCCAAGGCTAGGAACTAAATTAGGTCAGGAACATGCCAGCCAGAATTGCAGCCACAGCAATAGGTAGGAAGACAGAGAAGCCAAGAGACCCTTAAAACAAATAGCAGGCAAACCACACAAAGGTCAACAAGTGTGTTTTACAGGGAAGGACTTTGGAAAAATAGCAAGCAGAGATTGAATGAGACTAGGACTAAGGAATTTGGAAGCAAGAAACAAGGATTTCTGGCTCAACCAAGAAGTAAATTTGGAAGCCAAGAAGAATTTGTGGGATTGCTTTACATACCTGTTAGGTAGGGCAAAACAACAATCAGGTTCAAAGGACAATCTGCACTTAGTCAACGCTATTGGCGTGCCAATTGCCATGACTTACCCTGGTGTGTCTGGCAGCCATATGGCTGCATTGCCTGGGGAGACACACAGGTGAGTACGGAGGCGCTGAAGCAGATGGAGGCACCTCAGGCTCTGAGGGACCTTTTGGAGTGGGCATACACGTATATAACCTCATGTTCTGAATTTCTTTTTGCTTGTACACAATTAATGATTACTTCAGGTAGTACTTTAGCTTTGTGTATTGGATATTTTTTGTCTCACTTCATGGTGTTATGTTCTGATCATCGTCCATTTTGGGATCTTTGGCATTTTAACTTCGTGAGCTTGTACTTCTGTTGAAAGCATGCAGTGCTCATCTCTTAGGTGCTGGTTATTGATCAGATCAAGTCAAAACCGCACGTGATCCTTGCCCGTGTCAAGATTTCACCTTCACACTTCTGATGGCTTTGGCTTAATTTGTCATTCATGGGGCTGTATAACTTCAGTGCTTACCCATTAAAAGTGTCCCATGATGTGGCCGAGGTGTAGCATGTGATATTTAACTATAACATGATGGAGTTTTACAGTGCTATCCACAACCATCCTTTTTTTTTTTTTTTTTTTTTTAGTGTAGAAGTGCAGTACTTCAGCATTAGTTACCACCTCCACATAATACTCCCATCGTGATGCCAACAGTGACAGTGTTTTGTTTGATTTTAATGCCAGCTAGGTGCAGCCAATGAGCCCAGGCAGATAGCCAAATGGATTTCAGTTACAAAACCTTCAGGAGTTCCCAGTATAGGACATCAGTTTTAGTCTTGTATTAGCAAGAATAGTATTTTTCATTCCTTCTTCAATCAGCTCACAGAAGAAAACCTCCTGTCCCACTGAAAACATTTCTTTGAGGCATTTCCTTCTCTGTTACCTGCTAAGAACTTTTCATATTCTGTTAATGATAATCCAGTGCTGCTTTTCTCTTGATGATAACTACCTCTCATTGAATCACAGTGTCAGTAAAAAGGCAAGACAACACCCACAGCCCACTTCGATCTTGCTCTAAGTATCCAGGTATTGCGTTCTTCTGCCCCTGTGTTAAAGATTAATGTTTCCTCTGCACATTTTTCATCCCATGGTTTCTTCAAAGCTTTCAGTCTTTGGAATTGCCACTTCGCATAAGGAGCTTACATAAAGATTCTGTACCTGGTCTCAAGCTGAATACTGAGAAACACTCTATGCATGCTGTCTTTTTCATACCAGCTCCCTTAATGTCAACATTGATTCACTATGGCATTTATTTCGTTTCAATAAGTAGTTTTTCCCTGCCTGAAACTGTAACAGGGGAAGATAAAATAGCCATGAGAAAACACACTCTATAACTAGACTGAAACAAATGCTGTGGATGCTACCCAGAGGAAAGAGCATTCCACCTTGTGCCGTTGTGGTTTTTGTCTTTCCCATCTTGTTGGCTCTGCAGACTGATGGAAACTGAGTGGGAGATGGGAGATGCTGCTTCTTACAAGGGCAGGATGAGACTGATTGATTGACAGCATTATGTTGCTTTGTACACTGGGGGCTCCTGGGTCCTCTGGAGTTTGATTTCAGAATAAAAAAAAAAAAAAAGAAAGAATGTTAATTCTAGCACTCTGTTCTCCCATAGTTACAATTTAAAGGTGTGCTAATAAGACCATAAATCAATTCAATTAAAGTATACCAACATTAACATAATAATGAGGCATTAGGAATGTAATACCGGCAAATTGTTATTTTACTGCTTAATATCAAGATGTGCATGTGTTTTCCTGAGCAGGTATGGCTTTATTGAAATGTATAATATTTCCAGGTTAACATTCTATTTTGTTTATCCGGCTTTTCCAGTTTTCCAGTGTGCATAGCACTGCTACACTTCTATGGGTGCCCAAAAACTAAGCTGTACCTCATGTTCTTATTTTGCATCCTGGTACATATTTTAATTATTTGCTTGGTTGAAATTAGCTTGGAAGCCTGTTACCTTAAAGAATAATTCTTAATTTAAGTTTGACTAAATCAGCAATGCCATTCTATTGCATTTACATATTCATATGAGGTAAATGTTTACATGATATGTCTATCAGCCAGCATGGCTTAAGTTAGGACAGGATCTTTCTCTTTCAGTTTTTAAGAAGGCAGAAACTACCACAAAATTTAAAATTAATTATTTTATAGAGATTCTAAATGTATTACTTAGCCAGTGTCCTTGTAAATCAAATACATAACTATCATTTATAATTATTTATACTGACTAATAGATGAGCTGGGAAACATACAAGCATGCAGGAAGGCAGGTCTCTATCTTAAGCAATTTACAGTCTAAAGCCAACATGCCAAAGACTGAAGCATAAGCAAAGTTGATTAAATTACTATGGGATGTGAGTGTCCTGTGACAAATCCAAGAACTAGCCAGTCTTCTGTAACCTAGTTAGGTGCTAAAGAATCTGCAATTAAATATTAAGCAGACCAGATGTAATTAAAAACATAACTGTTCCTATATATCTGCAAATAATACAGGAGCATTACTAGGAAATTGAAACTGTCTATTCATAGTTGTGTTTACCAGTCGCTTCTTCCTCTCATCTCCTGTATATCAAAAAGCTCTTTTGTCTGTGTGAAGACCATGTGAAATCTGTCAGCCAGCACCACTCTGTACAGACATCTTCTCTGTCCTTGTCTCAAATGAATCTAAACCTTGCGCTGTCCCAGGAAAAGTTATCCAAAAGAGGAGGTGTTGAAATAGCCTGATGAAGCAAACCAGTTATTGTAAGTCCCAGGGAGTAGAAGCATGAAGTGGCAGAGGTGTTCCCAGCATTTTGCTTTTCCCACGATAATCAGTTGTGATCAAAAAGAATAAGGATGTAATATTTAAAACAAGTACAGAGAGTGACTGTGAGAATGCAGGTTAGTGAATTTCTACCATCAATAAACAATAATTAGGGAGTTATCTACTACCTGGTCTACAAAAAAGTAGATTAAGGAGAATGAGTAAGCTGAAATTTATCCAGTCTTTAAAACCGTGTCCTTCCCAATAGGTTATAAAGGAAACTATATACTTACAGGTTGAGAGAAAGAAGAGCTGTCATAGACCACAGAAAGAGCAGGAATAACCAATATAAGATAAAACAAGCAATGGGCTTCCTTAAGCATCTCTAATGAGATTGTTCTTATTTAAGATATGTATTTATGAGCTATGATATGTAGCAAGACAGTAAAATTTATGTGGGATTGAAAGTTCTGGGGGATAGCTAAAATCATCAGAGTTCATGGGGAATTTCAAGGGTATCCAACAAAAATTCCAAACTGTTTGGAACCACTACCATAAGGATAAAGTAATCGTTAACAGTGGCTAAGGCTCCCTTCTCTAGGGGCTACAGCACACATCTGCAGGTCAGACCTGCTGTCAGGAAGCTGATTGCTGGTCCTGGCTCCAGATGCGGGACACCACAGTAGTATAGATGGGGTCTTTGGGCTGTTACTACATATTACTGCCTTTGCACTATCTATTTCTGCGTACCCATCTGGCCACAAACTGTTGCTGCCAAAAGAGACCTTGAGCAAATCAAAGATGACTGCTGTGCTCTAAGCTGTGGTAAAGGTGCCAAGGTGGTGTTCTTTTTTGATCCTACCAGTCAAGGAAATGGACTCAGTAGGAGAGGATGTATCTTGCAAATCAAAGCCAATATGGCTGGTGTCACAAGAATGGCTTCTATGCCCATGGATCATCTTCTGGGAGCAAGGAATGGTGGGGAGCAACAGCATCAGTGTGAGAAAGAGAGGCAAGAGTATCTTTACTAACAGTCCTGTTCATCTATTGAAAAAGGCTTTTAAGCAGGTTCATCAGAGTATGGAGATCAAAGTCTAAAAAGAAGTATAAAAACAGGCTAAATTTAAGATGCTAATGGAAGTGAGAAAGGTACATAGCAAAGGCCTTGATTTCAGGAGAGTGGTCAGGGAAGGAGTAGGCAAGAATCTCTGGGAAGCCAAGAAAGAAGAAGATCCCGTTAGAGCTGATCTTCAACTAAAATCTGCTTGAAGCACAAGAATGGCCCATTGTGATTGCACAAGAAGATGGACAGATATGGCAGGAGGCCAGGTTGGCCGAAGAGGGAATTTGTAGCTGAGCTCAGACACAAAAGGGAGGTATGGAGAAAGTGGAAGCAGGACTGGGAAATCTAGCAGCATCACCCAGGTATGCAGGAGTCAAATTAGGAAAGCCACACACAGCTGGGGTTGAAACCACCAAGGAATGTAGAGGGCAACAAGAAGGTCTTCTACAGGTAAGCAGCCTTGAAAGAAAGGTGAAGGAAAATGTAAGCTTGCTGCTAAATATTGCAAGCAAGCTAGAAAGGACCTAGTGACAAACTGTGTAGAAAAGGCTGAAGTATTTAATGCCTTATTTGCCTCACTTTTACTGGCAAGGCCAGGTCTCTGCCTAGTAGCAAACTGGGAGGAATGAGGTACTACCCACTATACAGGAGGATCAGGTTGGAGAGAATTTCAATAATTCTGGACATGGGACCATATAAGATGCATCCATGGAAGTTGAGATGGCTGGTGTCTTATGTGAGGCTCCTCTTTATCATCTTTAAAAGGCTGCGGCAACTGGGGGAACTCCCCAGTTGCTGGTGAAAGGCAAATGTTACTTCAGTATTTTAAAAAGCCAAGAAGGAAGACCTGCAACCTGGTCAGCTCCTGGGAAAATTAAGGAACAAGTCCTCCCCATTTCAGGCACATGAAGGATGGAAAGATGACTGGAACCAGCCAACAGAGATTTATCGAGGTTCAGTCGTGCTTGACCAACCTGATTGCTTTCTATGATGAAATGGCTGGCTCTGTGGATGAGAGTAACAGATGTAGCTTATCCGAAGCAAGACTTTCCACAGTCTTTCATAGTACAGTGATAGCTAAAGTGGGGAGGTGGAGACTGGATGAGTAGCCTGTAAGGTGGATGAAAAACTGGCTGGACTGCTGGGCTCAGAGAGTAGTGGTTAAAGGTTCAAGTTTGTATTGGGTTTACATGACAAAATTTTGGTAGCAGGGGGGGTTACAGGGGTAGCTTCTGTAGGAAGCTTCTAGAAGTTTCCCCCATGTCCAATAGAGCCAGTGCCAGCTGGCTCCAAGATGGACCCACCACTGGCCAAGGCTGAGCCCGTCAGTGGTGGTGGTAGTGCTTCTGGGATAATGTATTTAAGAAGGGGAAAAAAGTTGCTGTGCAACAGCAATTGTAGCTGGAGAAAGAAGACAGAATATGTGCGAGAAACAACCCTGCAGACACCAAGGTCAACAAAGAAGAAGGGAGAAGGTGCTCCAGGCACCACAGTAGAGATTCTCTTGCAGCCCGTGGTGCAGCCCATGGCGATGCAGGCTGTGTCCCTGCAGCACATGGAGGTCTATGGTGGAGCAGATCTTCACCTGCAGTTCATGGAGGTCCACAGTGGAACAGATATCCACATGCAGCCCATGGAGGACACCACACCAGAGCAGGGGGATACCTGAAGGAGGCTGTGACCCTGTAGGAAGCCCACACTGGTGTACCTCCTGGCAGGACCTGTGGCTTTGTGGAGAAAGGAGCCCACACCAGAGCAAGTTTGTTGCAGGACTTATGAACCCCAGGGGGACCCACACTGGAGCAGCCTGTTCCTGAAGGTCTGCATCCCATGGAAGGGACCCACGCTGGAGCAGTCTGTTCCTGAAGGACTGCACCCTGTGGAAGGGACCCACGCTGGAGCAGTTTGTGAAGAACTGCAGCCCTTGGAAAGGACTCGTGTTGGAGAAGTTCGCAGGTAACTCTCTCATGGGAGGTCCCCCACAGTGGAGCAGGGGAAGAGTGATCTCTCCTTGTCCTTACCTTGACCCGCAAGCCTTTCGCTGTACTTTTCTTTTCCCTGTCCAGTTGAGGAGGGGAGTTACAGAGCAGCTTTGGTGGGTACCTGGCATCCAGCCACGAACAGCCCACCACCACAAAGGTCTAACTGGAAGCTAGTTGCTAGTGGCACTCCTCTAGCATCAATGAGGGACATGGACAATGAGCTGGCACACACACTTCTCAGGTTTTTGCATGATACAAACTGGGGTGTGGACTGGTTGATACGTTGGAGGGCTGAGCTGCTATTCACAGGGGTCAGCAAATGAGAGAAATGAGCCAGTGGAAAAATCGTTAAGTTCAACAGAGGCAAATGCATACTTCAGCACAGCAGTGAAGGCCAAACACATACTGGGCTATGATAGACACAGTGTGGCTAGTAAGTTAAGTGAATTGATCCCCCTCCACTCAGCACTGGTGGGGCCACTGGCAATTATGCTTCTTATGGAATCAGACAGACTTTACGTTTTTCCCCACCAGTGCTAACATCCATCCTCCTATCTTATATGCATTGTATGTTTACTTTTTTCCCTGAGATATCAGAGTGATTTAACAACTAGCTCATATAACAAATGTTGTACAAATACAACAAAGAGAAAAAAACAGAAGAACTCACATCCAATATTGATTTTAAATTCACTAAAAAGTCTTTGTAAATTCAAACCTCCTTAACACCTTCATTAATGGAGAAACAAAGATATATCACAGCTTCAGAACTGGGGTTATCAAGACTTCGTTACTACAAAGTGATCAAAGTGAATTTGTAAACACAGAGAAAAATTCTTTCCTTGGATAAAATTGCTGAAGATCATCCAGTCATACCATAAAACCAGGGGTTATTTTTGTATGGAATAGAGAAATCCTGTATTTTATTACAAATCAGAAGTATTTCCTTTCTGAAAGCTAAGAAATAAACCATGGTCTAGGTCAGAGGTAATATACACACAGGTTTACTGAAAATAGAAAACTACTTTTCTGAAGCCACGGTGATTTGTATGGGCAGGGAATCTGGCCTGCTGTTCTTATGTCACACTTAGCACTGTGTTATCCATGAACCCCTATGATATTTGATATTTTACTGCAATAGCATAATTTCATAACAGGTTTCATAAGATAGCCATTAAATTAGGTTGTAATGAGAGTCTGTGGATGACTGTGTTTAACTCAGATGCTTAAAAGTATGCAATGTGTTTTAGAAAATTAATTAAATCCTTACTGAAAGGATTTAATATAAAGCTGTACAGCATGAATTCTTCTTACCAAGGTATAAAAGATTACTTGTTGATAAACAGCAGTTAATGCTAGTTTCAGTTCTGGGTGTTCCTAAGTGCCAGGTGACGCACAGGTGCTTAGTGTCTTCTAGTGCTGAGGGCTGGACTAACCCTTGCCTCAGAAGCTGACATGCCAGCAGCATTAACAGAAGGTTCCATTCAGATTAAGGGTGAAACGTCTTCTTGCCTAAAAATAAACAGCCTCAAGGCTGTTCCAATAGCCAAACAGCACAGGATTATTATACTATCCTCCTTACAGTTTTGTTTCACTTCCTGGCTATGCTATGATTCAGCACTTAAGTTAGTGGTGATCCTCAGTCACAAATGGCTAAATTTATGTCATAGTCAATCCTGTCACATAATGAGGAAGTACTGACAAAGCCATTAATCTTTCTTTCAGCATTCCCAATAGGAAAAAATAGGAATCATGGGGATTATTGCCTTTTGAATACCAGGCACTCCTCTTTGATAAGTGACAGTACCTGACAGGATAAGTATTACTTAGCTAGGATGCAGAGGGGTGAAAATCTAGCTGAGTGAAAAAAGGTATTTCCCTCTCTCCTTGCTAAGACAAAGATGTCTTAATGGGGCTACGATAAAGTAGCCCCAAAGAAATTTAGTTCAAGGTAAATAATAAGCAGCAAACTTAGAACTAGGAGTTTCTAATGTCCAGTCACTTGTTTTAGCAACAAAAAATTATTTTGATAGTCTGAAATGTGACTTAGGAATTTTAAAATAAAATTAAAATTAGAAATCAGCAAAGTAAACCAGAGTTGACTACTTTAAGGGAAAACTAGGACAGCTGTTGGCACACTTCAGTTATTCAGACAAGAAAGAATTTAAAACCAGTTTAGAATGTTTCCAAATGCATTCACCTGTTACTGAAAGCAAAATATTAGTAGATGAAGGGGGCACAAAAGGAAAAGTATATCCAGATAAGAGAGGATCTTTTGCTTCCACAAAGATATAAATTAAAATTGTATCTAGAAAATATGAAGTGCCGTCAGATGTGGTACTTGTAATATTTCCAGACAGGCCTCAGATGAATGAATCAGATTTTCATGTAATTAATAAAATTATTTCTTCACTGGGAGTAGGCAACAACGAACTATTTAGCTAGATATAAATAGCAGCATTATGAGTTTCATTTGACTCTTACTCACTGTTGCATATTGAAAGGTGTACATTAATGATTCTCACAATCTGGTTTTGTTTACATACTCAAAAGACAATATCTAAGAAATTAAAACAAAATATGTTTTGCTTTCTATTGAAGCTATTAGGGAAATGAAGGGAAAACATCAATAATGATTGAAGATCAATTCCTAATAAAGCAACACTGGAGTAAGTTAAGGTTCGCATATCTTTGTGTGTTTTGCCATTGATTTCATGGACTCAAGGTTTTACATAAAGAGGAGCCAGGTCTGAGTAAAAGGAACTTTTCTGTCCACCTGCCAGGGTTCTTTGTTATATGTATGAATGATCCTTACTTTCTGTATATGTAGGTGCCCATAAGACACCAGTTCTGTGAAAGCAGTAGTAAGTTCATTCCATGTGATCAAAGCAATGAATACGTCATCCCAGTTATAGTAAAAAATACAGAGACATACTATTTCACATATTATTCTAGTAACTTTTCAGCATTATTTGCCTTCACCAACATGATCCAACTTTGTAGCTACTCCTGCTTTGAGAAGGGGTGTTGGCCTAAAGGTCAGGAAAGAACTCTGAAGGTGTCTTCCAACCTAAATTAGGCAGTGATTCTGATTACAAATTTTCATCTCCATTACCATTACACAAAAACAAAACTGCCCACAAATATGTAAACAATCTGTTCCATTTCTCTTATTTCTGTTAGAATTAATGCATCTTTAATTATAATCTTGTTCTTTACAAGCATCTTCACATTCTGTTTGTACTCACTAACAGGTGTTTTGATTTGCTTGACACTAGGCAATGATACACTGAGTGTTGCATGATGATGATGTTTAAAATGGGGGAATTCTCTGGAGAATCTTTGGAATTGGAAATATGTTTGCTGAGCTCTTCCCCCTCCAGTTTAGACTGGTCCATTTTACTGTGTGACAGTGTCGCTTTGAAGCATTAGATAACAATGTGGAAAACAATATGCCAAAGGAGGTAATTACTTTTTTATTGCATCGTTTTGACATTCCATCCTAGCAATTATTTTTAATGCTCATTCAAATTCAGATCATTATTTATAGGCATATTAATAGGAAACTTGGCATTCACTTCAGGTCTGGTAAGTACATCAGCATTTTGCTAGGATGTTTAAATAAGAAGATGCTCTAAACAGTAACTTATCTCACTTTATAACTTACTGTGCTTTATTCTCTACTTAGCATCTTCTATCTAGATCCAGAAAAAGACTTGGACACTCAATTGTGTTCAATTTTAAGCCTATAGAGTGGAATCCATATGCCATGGTGTCAGGGGAGTCAGGTTCCTATGTACCTTATACTATACATGACAGAATAATGCAAAAGTAAATGTTTAATCTGTTTGGTAGTTGTCATTAGCAATCAACAGAATGCTGATTACACAGCCTGGCTGGCCAATGGTGTGCTTCAAGAGCTGTAGCAGTAGAGGTTAAATAAAACCTCAGGAGGTAAGCACAGGCAGCATCAAGAATGGGTCACATCCTCAGTATACACACTATCAGTATAACAATCTCAGTATTATTGCTAATAGCAGTGCTGGCAGGCTTCTTCCTGCTCAGAAGAAAAAAAAATAAATGAGTGGGATCAGTTGTGCCAGTGGATGTTTCTGGGCCATTTTGTTTTCAATACAAGTGGGCATTATCTTTAGTGATGCTACTGCAATGATCAATCAAACCCTTCAGCACTACTGAAATAACTCTTTCCTATAAAAGAACCCTGAGGAACTCATAGGAAGAAAGCACAAAGAAGAAACGTGGTTTTCCTTGATTTCCTTTAGGGATGTCTACTTGTGCAAAGCTTTCTAAAAGTTTGTAAATCTTGTAACCAAGGCAAGCTATTTTTGTTTGTTTATTTGCAGAGGTGCTGGCACCTCACAGTATCTGCACATGCCTCCTCATCAGACCAGTTCCAATGGACCTGTAACAGCATTAAGGGGATTCCTTGCAGAAATCCATAGAGAAGCCTGTAGCAATGACCAACGCTTGTGGTTTGGATGCCTTTGTAATTGTGGGATTGGTCCTATGCAGGTCTCAGTGGAAGCATCCTTCTTCATCCAGAAGTTTCTGCCATTCCAGGTCTGCAAGACAGACATTTCCACATCATCCACCTAGTTAAACTGTTGTGAGTGCATAGGGAATACTTCTGGAGAAGCCCCTCCCCTTCCATCATCTCAGCGTCAACATGCTGTTTGGAGGCCCTGCCCAATACCTGCACCCAAGGCAAGTGTAACTTGCCTATATTTATAAGCATAAGGGAACCAGTACTTGAAAGCCTAAAGCACTTGCAGTGTAGTATGTGCTATGTGCCATCTTTCCCTATGCTTTGGGGAAGGCCATAACAAGTATCAACTTTAATCCAGGTTTACACCAGTTTACCTGTTTGGGTTTGAGGTTGGTTTTTTTGTTTTGTTTGGGGTTTTGGGGTTTTCTTTTGGTTTGGTTTGGTTTGGTTTGGTTTTTTGTTTGTTTGTTTTCTGTAGGTTTTTTTTTTGTTGGGTTTTGCTTGTTTGGTTGGTTTTTTTGGTTTTGTGTGGGTGAAGCTTTTTATATACATTTTTTATTTTTATTTTTTTGATTAATGTGTCAGAAAAACCCTTGGAGAGAAGATAAAGTTTTACTGATTACATCCCAAATCACAGAAGTATGACAGCGAAACGTTTTGCTTATAGAGCATCAGCAACACCAGCAACAAGTTATTTTTTTAATAATTTATGATAGGGCATGTGTTCAGAATATTACGTTTTATCAAAAAGAGGTGATCATGAGAAGCTTATTTAACTGGAAAAACAAAAAAAAATCAACAAACTCTTCAGACTAATCTTTCAGACGACTGAAAAAGTACTGGAATTTCCCAGATCAGACGGTTGAATCAGCAATATATAAATTCATTGAAACGCTGGTCACAAAAAATCAGTAAAAACTGCACTTAGTTCTTGAATGTCTTAGGACATCTGCTTCAGCAGTGGGTACTGCGTGACATCTGGTGTCTACAAGCTAGCATAGCAAGAGCATCGCACCACTGAAATTGCAGTGTACCTTTGCACGTCAGCGAAAATACACATTTCGTTAGGTTATTTTCAAACGTTAACTGCCAATATACCAGTTGTAATGCATTTGCTACAGTTGTACGTCTTGGGGCAGAACAACCTGGCTTTGGCAACTTGCTAGGTTGTGACACATGTAGCAAGGAAGCCATGATACAGATGTTCCCAAGAATTACGACGTTCCCTTGACCTGAAAAGTGCTGTCCTCCCTGTTCACGCCTGCAGTTGTAGGACATCGAGACGGGGCTCTGCAGAGTGACAGAATTGCAGGAGATGTTCTTTAAAATACAGAGGTGGAATTCATTGTGAACTTACACCCACTGGGCCGATAAAAACTGACCCGGAACGATGCTTTCGTATGTAAGAGACATCCCCGGTGGCAGCAGGTACTCCTCACCCTCTTGCGGTCATGGTATTGTCCTGGTTTCAGCTGGGATAGAGTTAATTTTCTCCCTATTAGCTGGTGCAGTGCTGTGCTTTGGATTTCATCTGAGAACAATGCTGATAACACCGATGCTTTAGTTGTTTAGTTTAGCGCTTACCCTGATCAAGGACTTTCCAGTCTCACGCTCTGCCAGCGCGGAGGGTAACGGGCAGCCGGGAGCGAGCACGCCGACTACAGGCGCAGCCCCGCCGCCCGCCCCTCTCGGCTACCACCCTCCGCCCTACTACTGCCTTCCGTCGCCGGCCACCGCCCAACCGGGAGCCGGGCGGAAGCGGCGCGGCGGACAGCGCGCGCGCCTGGGGGCGGGGCCAGGCGGGGCCACGGCGGGGCCGGGGCCGCCGATCAGTTTGAGCCTGGCGTGGCGCTCGCCCCGCGCGGGACGCGGCTGAGGTAACGGCTGCTTTCTTTTCCTTCTGCTCCCGGTGCTCCTCCGCGGAGCTGCCCTGGGCCGCCCCACCCCACGCGGGACGCTGCTTGTCCCTGGCGGGCTGGGGCGGGGCCGCTGCGGCCCGCCCCCCGGCCTTGCTGTTGCCCGGGGGAAACACGCCGGGGGCTGCCGTCGTAGCGCTCCTCGGTCCGGCACCGGGAGGCAGGAGCGCCGCCGTGCTGTGTGCTGCTGATTCACCTCGGGTGGCTACCAAGGAGGAAGGGAGACCGACTGACAGACCGACCCCACGGGGCCTGGCTGGGCCGGACCGGTCCGAGGGCGGCCCGTGTCCCCAGCCTGCCGGCGGGGCCCCCCCCGGAGCTCAGCGCGCCCGTGGCGATTCTGGGGCTTCCGTGACACCTCCTCCCCGGGCTGGCCTGCGGCCCCCTTGGGCGACAGACCTGCTCGTTCCCTCCGCTGCCCGACCTCCTGCTCCTGTGCGTACGCCGGCTCTGCTGAGTGCCCATAGGCTGGGGCCTCCCCGGGGTGCGGGAGCTGCGGGTTTACTGCAGGGTGGTGACGGGGGCGCTCCCTTTGCCTTCACGTTTGGGGAGTGATCCACGCTTACAAAATGCGCATTTACTTGTCGTACACCGTGTGTTCCTGGGTGGGAAAGTGTTAGTTAACTCGGAGGCCCCAGCTCATCACATCCTTTGCAGAAAACTGCATTTAAGGGTTGAGTGACAGCCTCGATCATGCTTGCAGGAGTGCATTTTGGGAGAACCTTTAACAAGCTGTATTTCATTTGCAGCTGTGCTGACTTGTTTCTTTTGGGGGGGAATGGGGTGACAGTTCTAGCTGAAGAAGCAAACTGATCTACATGTGCTTCACTGTTCATTGGAAGAATGACAGATGACAAAGATGTGCTTCGAGATGTGTGGTTCGGACGAATACCAACCTGTTTCACTCTGTATCAGGATGAAATAACTGAAAGGGAAGCTGAACCTTACTATGTGAGTATAATGAAGGTAGTCGCAAATAGTCCAAGCCATAGCTATGTTTGTTCCTTTCATTCTCATCATGTGTGCTACTATATGTTGTGAGCCAGGCCCCCCACCAAAAAACAAAACAAAACCAAACCCAACAAAAATCCAAACCCAACAACTTTTTTATTCTTATTCGTGGTGTCTTCTGAAAGTAAACTGCATGAACATGCTGCCTGATTCATTTATCTTCACAGCAGGTTCATGACTTTTAAGTTTCTTTCACTAGTGAGAGAAACTTACCACAGATAATTGCGATCTTAAATAAATATGAAAATTAAGTGAGCAAGTAATTAGGTAAAAGGAGGAGGTTCTACCTGAGTTTGTATATTCTTGGATTATGGTCAGAAGAAGGGTTATGTTTTCGGTTTATGGTACTGTACTGCAGAAATAACTTCAGTCAGAGCTTTGTGCAGTCTTAAAAGCTTAGGTCTGTCACTTGTGTAACAGTGTAACTTGTGTAACACAAACTTACCATGAACACTTGCTCCACTATTTCTGCTCTTGGACGACTTCTGCTTATTTTCTTTAAATGCTAACAGGCACGAGAGACCTAGCTCAGATGCAGGAAAAGCAGCTATATCTGAACGGGACAGTGTCTGAACTGGATTGCTAGCTGTCCATGATGCATATGAGTTGTAAACTAGAAGTGCCTTCTATAATCACGTAGTATTTACACTGTACTGAGTGTACTCAGCAGTTTTCATTTTCAGCACCTAATACATATTTGATTAATAGAGAATGTTAGCTAATTCAGTGAAACTTGAATCTGAAATGTAACAAGGATGTGGGAGAAAAATCTTGTACTGTGATTTTTTTTGTGTGATCCTGAAGGCCTGAAGTCTTGTCATAGCCTATTCTACTCCTTTTGAAAATATTACTGGGTAGAAATACTTTTTTCTGTGTTTGATAGCATCTTTATGTCACCAGTTTCTGATTTATGTGCACTCAGTGGATTTTTGAAACATAATAAACCATTAATGATTTTCATTCAGTGATAATAGCACTCATCATTCTGTGTTTCAATTTCCCTACTGGTAAAAACAGAAGCACTTTTACTTCATGTGGTTGACCTATTGCGAAAGACTTCAATTTTTTTTTTTAATGTATACGTATATATGTTCCTATATATATATGCATATATTGTATAAGAGCTACATGAAAGGTTTGTGTTTAAGTATAGAGTCATGCAGTCTTGATCTGTATAATTCTCTGTTGTTGCAAAATCTGGTTATTCACAAACCACAGCTCTAAAATTTTGGCTGCTTTCTTTCTCAGGTGATGTTGGAGCTGATAATACAGCTTCTTGAAAGGGACCAAGTATTTATAATAGTAAGAGGTAGAATAGTAATCTAAGTTTTAAGTTGTGGTTTAGTTCTCATGGTTTCAGAGTGCATCTACATTAATGTTTTTGTTCAGATCTAGAGTGCCTTTTTGATGCAAGTCTTCATCCTTTCCACTTACTGTGCCCAGGTTTGCATCACACAGCAGTCTTATAGCCCACAAGCTGAATCATTTTCCTGTGAAGCTGAAGCAGAAGTACTTCAGCTGCTAATGGACATTTAGTGTATGGGATCAAACTGAAGGTAAATTGAAGTAAAAAACCGTCATCCTCCCTAAAACTGAAATAAAAAACCGTTATCCCCCCTAAAACTGAAGTAAGAAAAGTTGATGTAATGAACATTCCCAGCCCTTGACACCAACTGCTCAGCTTTTCATGTCTCCTCTACCACACTTCAGTACTTGTTAATATAGATATAACCTCTGTATTCCAGACTGCCTTCCATAAATGGGGAGGCTGCATGCAAAGGAAATACTGGCATCATCGGGTTAAGAGGAGAAAAAAGCTTCTGCTCTGAGGAACTTGCTTTATGAAGGTGGAGGAAAATGTAGACCTGGAATGTGAAGGGTTATGGAGTTAGGAAAACAACCCAGAATCTGTGTGATGGATTTTGGTTTGGTGCGTGTGATGAGACAGGAGATTCTTGTCTGTTAGGTGTATTAGCGCAGCACAGGCGTGATCGTGTTAACAGCACTTATGTTACTGCTATGGGGGTAGCAGAACTCATATAAAATGAGCTTGTTTATCTTTTGGGAAGAGTAGTGACGTCGAGACCAAGTAGCTCAGGTGAGATACTGTCGTGTTTCTTCTGTAGCCAAGCTGAGTAGGTTTCTGCAGAGTTAACACTTGAAATGCATATGTCAAATTTCTTTGGAGTCTTTCCTATAAATGCTTGTGTTCGGAATGGAAGCAAAATTAGGAACAGCTAGGTTGAGCTACCTTTGTTGCTGAACTGATATTTCCCTAGTTCTAAGATTGTTAAGATTTTTATTTTAAAATGGTATACTGTCTGCCTCTTTGTGCAAGCAAGTTAGAAATAAAGTATGTATGGGAAGCAGAGTACTCATTGGCTGAGATTTGTCAGGTGTAAAGAATGAAGTTAAAACAGAAGGTGGTCTTAGAATGAAGTTAAAACAGAAGGTGGTCTTAGAATGAACTCTGCCCAAGAGACTAGCCGTTACTGAGCTACCTTGTCTGTGTATTTGCCCATGCAGTACTATAGGCTGTTTAATTGATGATGGGCATTCTGTATTTTGGAACATAATGTAGTGATCGATCAGTCCTACATTCAGGTTGCAGTTGTACATTACTTGGATTGTTGGATGTGTTTGATTTTCATGGCATTGTTCTAACCTTTAGCACAAAGTCTGCTGATCAAAGGTTGTCTGGGGAAGAAAAAAAAAATAAAGCAGTTGAGCAACTCTGATCTAGTGGGATGACATTAACTTAGATTAATGTATCTTGTCATGTATCATGTGTTTTGTTTTGTCTTAATTAGGTATTTCAGCCTGAAACTAGGAATTACTCTTGCCGCTGAATCATGGCTGTTCCTAGCATCTAGAACTGTTGCTGTCGCGTAGCCAAAGTCTGAAATGGTATAGGCTTGTTGGCCTGCATGGGCTGGTTTAGGAGTTAGTAGCAAAAGTGTTTGTGGGAGAGGTGTATTTCTGTTGAACACAGCTTTGCTTAAAAGGAAGGCTCTTTGCCATGTGGCTGAAGTGTTTGAGAAGCTTGTGAGTGTCTAATAGTCTGGAAGGTAAAGTGCTGTGTAAAATTCTGGTTATCATATAGAAGCCTCTATACAACAATGTGACTGTGCTGTTGGAAAGACTGACCAAAGTCCAGCATATAGTTAAATACGTTAAGGTTGGGTTTGTTGTTGGTTTTTTTTTCCCTAGATATTTTGATTAACTTTTCTCTAGAAATAGTAATAGCATTTAATAATTATAGAATTTTTGGAGTAAAAATGCTTTGTGTCCACTGGTGTGTTTCACTGAGTGTGGACAACTAGTGAAGAAGTCTTAAAAGGGATAACAAAAATCAAAAGGAGTAACAAAATGAAAATATATTTGAACTATGCTTTTAAAGGTCTCACTTAACAGATTTAGTAGATTTGTAAATCTCTTGAATAATTAAAGCTAGGAAAGTGATAGAATTGGATCCTTTCAGGTCTTCCATTGAAGGGGAAAACCGAAAAGATTTCAGTAGATGCTGCAAATGGTCAGCATCTCATAAAAACAGGCAGTCTACATTTACCTGCTTAACTGTTGGGTTTTCAGCTCCGAGGATTCCCATTGGGAGTGCTGGCCACGTTCTGTTAAATTCAGTTAAGTGCTGTTTGGTTATTGTCTTTGATTGCTAATTGTGTTAAAATAGAAACTGCATTGTTGTTCTACACTGCAGACTGAAGTGAAGTATTTTACAGAGGAAGTTAGTTATGCAGTTTAAAGGGTTATGTCAAACACTGTTGCACTCAATAATGCTTTAATATATTTATCAAATCCTGCATGGATGTGCCCCATGTTAAAAATTGGCATTTGAGGCAGTCCAGAGAGATCTCGTATCAGAATATACCAGAATTAATTTAGCTGTAAATATCAGACAGAAATAATATGAATTTATTAAAAAAAAATTTTGGATTTGATTGGAATAGGATGGTTTATGTTGTCTCAAGAACACTCAGTGTAGATATGTGGAATTAGTTTAATAAAGGATAATATTGTCATTCAAGTCATTGAGGTACCAAACTATTCTCACTGGAGTGTGTATGTGATTTCAGTTTTAAAAAGTGAACTATCTCAAACTCAGTGAAGGCTGTATTTAGTTACCTTGCTGAAATGGTTTGGGTTGAAGGCACCTTAAAAGATGATCTGGTTCCAAAGTCCCTGCCACGGGCAGGGACACCTTCTACTAGACCAGGTTGCTCAAAGCCCCATCCAACCTGGCCTTGGACACTGCCAGGGGTGGGGTGGCCACAGCTTCTCTGGGCAACCTGTTCCAGTGTCTCACCACCCTCATAATGAAGAATTTTTTCCTAATACCTAAATCTCCCCTTTTTCAGCTTAAAGCCATTCACCCCTTGTCCTATCACTGCATGACTATATTCACCTTGTAAGAAGTCCCTTTCCAGATTTCTTGTAGGCCCCTTTTAGGTACTGGAAGCTGCTATATGATCTCCCCAGAGCCTTTTCTTCTCCAGGCTAAACAAGCCCAGCACTCTCAGCCTGCCAAAGAGGGTAGAAAATATATGGTAGTGGAAAAATAATCCAGATAATACATAAATTATCAAGTGTTAACTGACTTGATGACTGTGATAGTGGTGAGTCTTCATGTTTTGTAGTTTTATATAATCCTAAAATTTAGTTGTTTCACAGATGCATGCAGATTAGTAATCTAATGCAACATTATCTGAAAGATAAACCCATTCTCTTTTGTAAGAACTTACTCTTGATTTCCTCTCTATACTTCTTCTGATGTTTATAAATATTCTAGTATTGTGAAAATATTATCTAATTTATATATCAAAATGTGGTCTAATTGTTGGAGAGATTCTGGAAGAATGTTTCAGCAGCAGTCAAGTTTTCTGTTACACAAAATATATCTTTACATAGTTTGGAATGTCTGTACAATAACATTCACCTAAGGCCTAGCATTATCTGTAATACTCTGAAGAAAATATTTTTAGAAACAACACTGGTTATGAGGAATGGTGGAAAACAAATGTTTCTCTTTGTTTAAATATGCAAAATATGATTTATTTCTATTTATTCCTTAGACCTATCTATTTAATTAGCAATTAGGAAATGAAAACAACTGTATGGTGTGAATAACATTAATTTAAAATGACTATTCCAAAGCTAAATATTATTTTACAGGGAGGTTAGTCTTTGCTCATTGCGATTGATGCAGTCAACTTAATCAGTTTTACTAGGCATGAGGTTTTTTTTTCCTTTTTTCTTTTTTCTTTTTTTTTTAAAAAAGGTGGAGGTTTTTGCAAATAAAAATAGCACAGCATTCTGTTTGGAATGGTGTATAACATTACCCTTGAGAAAAAAAAATGGATGCCGGAAAGCTATAAGGAGGTTTCTGTTTCAACTGATAAAATATTGATAGTTTTCTTTCTGATTTCAGTAACTGGACTGAAGTTAAATAGTGGAAGAATCATAGTAGTCTTGACTAACATGTTGAATTGGCAAACCCAGTGCAAAGATGCTGGAAATTGCCAGCTACTGGAAATAGAAAATGTTCTTGGAAACCAAACTCTTAAGCAGCTAGTTTTCTTAAAAGAAACAAAACAAAACCCCACAACCGCCCCCCAACCCAACCTTTATAAGAATTGTTGTTTTGAAATTATAGCTGATACACAGTTGCTCGTTATATTCAAGCTATATAGAAGACGTTAGAACATGTTTCCATCTGTTTATATGAAAAATGTTAAAAATTTAATTCTTTGGCTTGCTTAAATATAGAAAAGTGTGAATTAAATTTCACTCTTCTCTCTCCCACCACCCTGAAAAAATAAAGAACTTATTTGTTTTTCTGTCTTTTGTGTTAGCATATGGAATGCTGCTATTCTGCATCTTCTGAGTACATAATTTCATAGGCTTTCATTGACCATTAATAAGTAAACTGTCTAAAAGACATCTTACCTTAAGTTAGGGGGGAGAACTTCAGCTGAAATTTTGTTATGAATATGCATACTTTTTATAGTTGGGGATTTTTTATTAATTTAGTAAATTGTATTTATACTTAAAGCTTCTATAATTTTTTTTTATTTCAGTTGCTTTTGCCAAGGATAAGCTACTTAACACTGGTAACGGACAAAGTGAAGAAACACTTTCAGAAAGTTATGAGACAAGAGGAAGTTAATGAAATTTGGTTTGAGTATGAAGGTACACCACTGAAATGGTGAGTTTACTTAACTTTGTACCTTTGCTCAGTTTATCATGTAAAGGGTTCCCATGTTCAGCACAGTGTCAGTACTTTTGCTAAACTAATCACTCCATTAGATTTCAGAGATGGCAGAAGGAGAGTATGAAAAGCATGTTGTTTGGAAAAACATAAGAAGGTTTAATATTGAACATACTTGTGATTATTATGCTTATACTTACTATACGTACAAGGCAATCTAGTAGTTACTGTAATACAAAGTGTCTCTGATTTTGGCTTAGAATTATCACATAAATTTTCATTTAGCTTATTCTACCTTTTTGAAAGGTGCCTAATAACAGAGATAGGAAGTATTTCTGGAGTGTGAAAATAAATAGTGTATATATATAAAAAGATGTGCATAACCTTCACTTTTCATAGGTGTGGTATGTGCTTGCGCTATAAAACAGATAATCTAATACTGATGCACAGGCCCTTTTTGAATCCAATTAATTCAACTTTATTGAACTAATTGCTGTTGATTCTATTTTTGTTCTGTCTTATGTGGTCTATTAGAAGTATACATTTTTTTTCTGAGAGGTTGGGGTATCAGACTGCTATTGTTTTATTTACTTAATTTTCATAAAACCTGTTCATCAGTTTTATTTCTTTATTTCTGCCATAAAGAGTTTTAAACAAAACTTTTTGAGAGCTGCAGTGTTTGCTAGCTTTGTATAAGTAGCATCAGCTCTCCAGAAATTTTTTAGTATTTTGAATGCTGAAGAGATTTTTGTATCTCTTTATTTCTTCTGTTATAATAGGAAAGAAAACTACCAGTGACTACTTTAGCTTCCTGAATCTGTATTGTCTTGTGCTTAGCAAACGTTACATCATACAGTCTCTAGACTTGATGATGGAGAAGATCTCTTTTAGTCTTATTTCTTTGGACCAGCCTAGTATAAACCTTGAAAATACATAAATAGAGAAGCAGAAAAACTAACTTTTCACTTTTTCAAAACTAACAGAACCAGCTTTAGACATGTATTTAAATTATCTGGAATTTAACATTAATTTGTTTCTTTGTGTGCCATAGTGACCTTGAGTCACAAATACTATCTAAATAGCAGAGTACCAAGTTTGTTCCAGTGTGTTCATAATCTTTGGTAGATAATGGGAGAAAGCTTCCAAAGTTACCGCTGAAGTTGTAACAAGAAAGGAGAGAGCAGCATTTTACTTCATCCAAAAATTGATCTGTATTTTCTGTAAGTTTTCAAATAGCATGATGTATAAACTAGAATAAAAACCAAACCAAACCACCCTAAATTATAGGTGTAGAGTGAAAATATAAATTATAATCCTAAAATCAAGTGAAGAGTTAGTAAACTCATTGAACATTGAAATGAAAATGAATAGTGTAGTTTTGATATGCTAATTAAGGCTCTGATCTTTCAGAAAATCTAAGCATATTCTGCCAGGAACAATAATAGCTCCACTGATTTCAGTGGAATCCCTTTTCTAAGGAAATGCTGTTTGCAAACCATTGTTTTAGGAGAATGGTTATCTCCTAAATAGCCAGAGCTTGTTCCACGGAAGACCCAAATACCAGAATTGAGAATTGGGTCGAGCTAGTGGTTTGTAGGGAAGAATAGTGACCATTAATGCTTAATCTTCTTCAGTGTAACTTTTGCATTCAGAATCAAATAGAACTTGCTAATAATATTGCTTATTCTAATTATTTATTTTGCACTGTGAGGTCGTATTGCTTACAGCCTGTGCAGTTTCATGCCTTGTCGTGATGTAGCGTGTCTCTCTTCAGCTGCAGCTCTTCTGTTTTCCAGTGAGATTTTTGAGGAAGTCTGAAACACAGTTTCAGCTTCATGGTCTGGAGCACTCAGGCCAGGCTCCTGAAGGAGGATGAAGTTCTCCAGAACTGGAGTTACACAGGCCTGGGGCCTGCTGCTGTGGTTGATGGGGCAGGGGAATATGTCTGCAGGAGGTGTGTGTTGGGCGAGGGTCTGTGTCACCATGGTAACGAGCTAAAGGAAGAGATCATCAGACTGTGCAACATCGGAGACTACAAAAGGAAATTGATCAAGTCCTCTCAGAGACCCTGCAGCTACAGGAGCCTAAACCTACAACTACATTGAAGGAGATGCAGGCTGAGTCTGCTATTACTGAATTGGAAAGCAGTCTCCTTAGATATAGAAGTGCTGGAAGCCCATGACTTCTAGCAACAGGAGGAATGCTCTTGCTCCACTTGTAACTACAGTATAGGTTCGGTGCTCTTGGCTGCTGGTGAGGGACTGATACTTCTGATGTTGATTTTGGCCACTTGATATTTGATAGTACCTCAGAGAGTTCTGGAGTGTAGGATTTTATTTTTTTTTTTTGTCATGAATTTATCAGTTCATGTGACATATCTTACTGAATTACCACAGTAAATTACTCTGGTTTGAAAACAACCTACCAGCTGATGCTGTGACTTTCTGTCCTGGGTTCAGAAAGAAATTGTTAGAAAAATAGTAATTAATTTTCCTTGCTTTTGAAAGGATTTTAGATGCTTAAGCGTCATGTTTCCCAGGACTTCTCTCACACTGTGAAGCCACCTCTATATAATAATAAAAGCTGTAATAAATTGACAATGGCTGGCAGTCAAGGTGTTCTTATACTTCTATAGATTGAAGACTTTGCAGAACCAGTCATTATTCTAGCACCTCATAAAAAAAGATTTGTTGTCTCTTAGACATGTTCCTTTTTATATTTTTCCCATTATTTCCTTTGAGAGAGTTCTGCACAGCCTGCCTGTTTTTGCCTCCCACTCTAGTTAAAAGCAATTTGATTTCAACATTAATATTTTTCCAAAATGATACCTTTTTGGGCTGGACATTTCCGTCAGCAGTTGTTTGGTTTTCCTTAATTCTCCTGGTTGCTGGGGGTTCTAGAGAGCATTTGTGTACTTCTTTACTTGCAATGCCTGTTTTTCAAATAGAAATTCAGAAACAGTGTTGCAGCAGTACTGCTGGAAGCAAGATCTCTGATGAGGCAATACTAGCTCATAGCACAAGGTAGATAGATACATGCTTAAGAATAGAGTGAGGGGATGTTGGGGGGTTTTATTCCATGTAGAGATTGACAAAGTCCTCTTTTCTTCTTAACTTCTCTCTTTGTCTCTCCCTTAATTCTCTATCCTGGTTAAGAAACCAGGTTTTATTATCAGGGAAATATAAATAGCTGCTTTAGTATTGTTACATAGACTATAACAATAAAAAAAATAAAAATGCTTGCAAATGTATCTCAAAAAAAAAAAAAAAAAGAAAAAGGTAAAACACTGCATTATGTACAGGCTTGGGGCTTCTGTTGGCTTCAGATTAAATGCCAGTGTGTGAGAACTGGAATTTGAACTTTACTCTTAATGGAAGGCTGTGCTCCTGAATGGAAAGTTATTTCTCTTATGTTGTAATGTCTTCACTAATTCCATGTGTTGTGCTGTGGAACAAAATTAATTTAGGGCTGCCCTCTTTCAAAATAAAAACCATCTATCAACTGTGCAAAGCACAAGGATTTTACCAAAGAAAGTTGGAGTACACAAACTTCATTTTTGTAATCTGATCTGAGTAGAAAATACAGAGGTAGTTCAAGAACTGATCCTTTTTTTTTTTTTTCTTTGCAGCTATTTTGTTGTATAAATTGAAAGTAACTGAAACTCATTGTTCATATTCATCTAATTATCAAAGGAAATCTGATTTTTGTTACTTAGCTCACCTGTAAAACCACTCTTTCATGGAATTCTTGCTGAATCCATGAAGTATTGAAGACGTGATTGGCAGGTAGTAGTAAAAAGGCTTAGTGGTAAAAAACTTGAACATTAGCAGTGGCTGGATAAATCCAGATATGCATTATCAATACTGTATTCCGTTTGTCAGGAAAGCACAGTTCTAGATACTCTCTTAATATTTCACCCTATTCTTTCTTTTAAGAAGTTGCAAATATAATAGATAGGTTTAAGAATGGTAGCACTCTTTCGGTTTTAATTTTGCTGTTGTGGTGACTTTGTCTTACCTTTGGGGTTAGCTCACCCGTAGGGGGTGCTAAAGGACTGCTGCGTGAGTGTTCAGCAGGTTAGGAAATTGGCTTGGTGCAGGTGCTTTTAGAGCAGCTGTCAGTTACTGCTCTCTGGACTTTCAAATCTCATGTACATTCTTGGCTCTCTTCCTGTGAGCAGTCTGATTTAATTCAGTGAAGCTACTGAGTTTACAGTTAAGTTTGTGTTTATCTGTTTATAGGATGAAAAGCTAATAAAGCTCTTTTAGTTAAGATTTTTGAAAGGTAAGAGAATGGAGCTTGGTGTGCTGAATGAGGGGAAAAAAAAAAAACCAAAACATACATCAAAAAACTTGCTGTTGCCTGCTTGTGAGAAAATTGCAGAAAGACCATTTTGGAGTGCTGTGGAAGTTTTGTGTATGGGATACATATTCCTTATGTTGCTGAAGGCTGTATCTTCTAATGAATTTAAAGGAGACAAAGCTGTAAGAAGACAGAAGTGAATATTTGGAGGAAACAGCTTCTTTATATATGTCTTTTAATCCAGAATACCACTGAAATGCAAAATGCCAATTAATCTTCTTTTCTTCCCTTCCATTCTTCTTAATTTGATAGTAAAGTTACAGATTTCAACTTGAACTGTCTTCTTTCAGCCCTTTCACAGATATGTCAATTTTTCATTTCACCGCCTGTTTTCCACAATGACAGGTGGAAGAAGGAAGAGATGTTAAGGGTCAATGCAGTATAAACCTCTGGCAAATATCTGGAAGCATGTATTTTCTGTCAGACTAGCTATTTATCAATCTTTTTAACTAAAAATACTATTTTGAAGTATTCCACAAAGCATCTCTTAGGCCCTTTATGCTGTTACAAAACTAGCAGTGGTTTGTGGGCGCAGCTTGGGAGACCACTAGTTTAGATACTAAACATAATAAACTCCAGACTTGATTCTGCCAGAAACTGTCAGTCACTTAATACCTGTCTGTGTAACCTTTCTGAACAAGTAATAATGAATGTTAGCTATTTGACTCCCACAATTCTTTTTTTTTTTTTTTTTTTTTTTAATGTAAATGCAGGTATGTTAACTGTTACATGTAAGTTAAATGCACAGCTTTTATGTTCGTTTAATATCTCTTCATTTTTAGGCATTACCCAATTGGTTTGCTGTTTGATCTCCATGCATCAAATACAGCCCTTCCTTGGAGCATCACAGTGCATTTCAAGGTAAAACTGAACTACACTTTTAGAAATTCCTTCAGGAATTGTCTAAGTTGTCTGTAAATCTACAGCTGTTTTCCATGAGGTTGTGTGTGCTTTCAAATGACTTTCCTTTGAAAATTAATCTATTACAATCTGAAAATCCAATTCTTTTTTTTTCTTTTTTTTTTTCTCCTCAAGTTGTGAGACTGTCAGTGCAAGTGAGTGAGTATAAAGGAAGAACTTTCTATAGTGTTTTTAATTCAGTCAGCTTGAGTTGACTGAAGACTGGGGAGATTGAGAAGTGCTCATCCTTTGAGCATATTGAGCATGGATACAAAATGCTGTAGAAATCCTTGAAGTCAAGGAAAGCTATTGTATTTCATGTGGGTCCCCTTTAGAGAACTGAGGGAAATCAGTTTGGTCTTGTGACAGCTTAGTCATAGGAGAAACATTATTTTGATTACATGTTGTAAAACCATTAGGTATGACTTCATAGCACTACTGATCTTTGCTCAGAAGAGTCCTTGCACAAGGCTAGCTTTCGTGCAGCATTCTTAAATACTTTGAAATGAGTTGAGGTGATCACTGCAAAACATACTTGGGGTTAACTAGAAATTATGGTATTTAACTTTGAAACTTTATTTTCCCCCTTATAAAAGAAACATTGCAATAGGAAATCTGTTCCAAAGGAAAATGCTGGGTTAATAGGCTTGAATTTAGTGTGTTGATGTTTGAGGTGAAACAAAAAGCATATTCGGAAGCAGTTGTGATGAATGTTTTCATTCAAACAGTTCTTCTGTTGAAGGTGTTTTAGAAAAGGTCTTGCCAGCAAGAGTAGTCTGATTCTTTTTGGAAGTGTGCATTGAAGTCATACATTCTTACAATATGTATTTGTACATGTTGAAACTTCTGAAATGACTGACTGAATGAAGTTGGGGTTGTTTTTGAAACCACTGTAATTGCTACACTGATGTATGTCAGAGAGCACTGGGATGAAAAAATTTCCAAAATGTTTTGAAGAACTGAAAGATGTCTAGTTTCATAAATCAGGATTTCACTGTTAAATGTTCTGAGAGCTCTGGGAGAACAACAGTGGCAGGGTGTGATGTTGCCATCCCAACGTGGACCCATCTTGAGAAATAAGTTGCAGTACTAAAGTGCTTTTCAATTTCATGTACTCATATGAACTGACTTTAATGTCCTTATATTACTGCTTGTCAGAAGATCAGCTAATTTGTCTCAAAGGTGTATGTTAAAGGTCAGCAGAAATAACTAAAAGCTGATGTATTTTAATTTTTAAAAATATAGCACCTTGGATTAAGTACTTGCTAAATCTTTCCTATTTTTTTTGTAATCTGAAAGTTTACTTAAATAAGCCCATCTTAATTCTGAGAGTAAAAAAAATAACTAAAATATATCAAAGTATGTAAAAATATTGAAAATATTTTTGTGTGTTACAGTTTCTTACAGCTGAATAGTTTAGGTGTGGGATTCCTGCCTGGATGATTATTTTCATTTGCGTGTAGTTATTTTTCAAAGAGCTATAATTTCTATTTGGCTTAATTGAACAGTTAATAGATTTTTCTGGAGTTTAACTTGTGCTGTCATGGCTTTCTCCTTTCTTTTACCAAAGCATGTAGTCAACAGCAGATGTCTCAAACATCTGTGAAGAGTGTTTTTTAACACTCTTCCAGTTGTTCCCCCCCCAAGTTTTCTTTGTTTAAAGTTGAAAACTTGGAAAAGTTTCTTTCTGTTCAGTAGAAATTTGGAAGTTGAGAGATACTTGTAATTGCCCTCCTGTGTAATGTTCGCAGACCAAATAAACACGCTTACTGTTTGTACTGAAGAAACAATTTTTCATTTGTACTTCTGGTATGCAATAAAGTAACATGAATTTATATCTCCAGTAAAGTTCAAATACAGTTACCTTAAATAGTTGTAGAAGGATGAGTTTGAATAGAGCACTAAGGTCTGAGAATCATGAGAAGCTATAGTCTGGGAAATTGCTTTTGTTACCCAGGTGTGGCTTTACAGGAAGGAGGGAAACTCTTTGTCTTCCTATTAAACTCATCTCATGCTACTCTGCAGCATGCTTAGCTCTGTTCATGTTCTCAACCAACTCTCCAGATTTTTGAGTAGTAGGTAGGAGGTGGTGAACTGCTCTGGAAATGGCAGCATTGTTGGAGGGGAGGAAATGGGATGCATTAGGGGAAAGGCTGACATTCTCTCTTTGCTGAAGCCCTTACCTGCTTCTCCATCTAGGACCTGGTGTAGAGGGGAAGAGACTGCATCTGTTTTTGTGTAACAGCAGCTGTCGTCTTAATTTTCTTGACTAAAAATTGGGTCAGGTATAAATGTAGCCTACTGTAACTAGACTGTCGCAGAATGAAACAGATGTTTTGTGCACTAGAACTGATAGATAAATCAGTTATGAAACTGGACTGTTGAAATTACCTGTGATAATTTTGGAACACTTTTATTTGAGAGGACATTTAGTGCTCCTGTCTATACAGGTGATACCTTCTTCATTATGACCAAGTTTATGCTGCAGGTGTCTACTGGTACGCAAAGTAAAACCAGTACTATTTGAGCCTTCTAAGAAAATTAGTCAACCCTTAATAACTTTTCTTTCAGAGATACAGAATATGGAGGGAGTATGACTTCACCAACAATAATATGTGAATTTGGTATATGTTAATACTTTCTGCAGATCTTATAGTTGTATAGCCAAGGGTAGCTACCAGCAAGTTTACAATTATTTACATTTGATCAGTATTTCCTTAAGTTGAAAGAAGGCAAGTAGAATTAAAAATAAAATAATACAAGCATACATGATCTATATTTAAGTATAGAAATTACTATCCTGTGTGTTAGTTCATAAATCAGTGGGGATGCCATGTTTTCTGTTGGTAGTCTCATGTAGGTGAAACTGTTTCATATGCTTCTTGTAGATGCTGCAGTCTAAGTTAGTACTTTCATGTTTATTTTTTTCAGCTTCTGCTCATAGTGCTGCGTAGAAATGTGACAGTGGTTTTCCTCTAAAGAAAAAAGTAGACAGCACTGGGGTTGTAGGAGTGTTTTCTCATCTTCCACAGTGTTATCTTTTAGAAGCTGGGAAAATTACATATGATGCAGCGTTGTAATATTGTGGCTAAATTATTTCCACTAGCTTAGCTAGCTTTGACCAGTTTTAAATATATCCTTGCTGTTCTGCAGACCACACTGGATATAGTCTCTGAACACATCTCCAACGACTGACATTCTCTGTAATTCATTGGAAAAAAGTCAGCAGAGATATGTCTACCTGTGAAAGTCAGGAATGTCCACAAAAGAGATCCTGCAGTTAAATATTTAGACACATTTAACAAAACCATTGTTATCATAAACTTAGCTAAAACTTCAGCTTTTAACTGTGAAAGTAAGTTCCTAGGTTCCTGTCTTACTTAGCATTAGGTACATTCCACTGTTTGATCTTTTGTTGAGGGATACCAGTGTCTCAGTTTGAATTTGTGTATTTAAGGAATTTTCTTGATCTTGAAGTATGCTATTTCTGACTGTTCTTTTTTTCTGGATTGGTTACCAGACTTTACTTAGATTTTAGTCAGTTCCACATAAATCAGTCCTCAGTAACAATAGCACTTCCTTTTGAGTTCAACACCAGACCTTATATACTTAAGTGGAAAAGATACTAGCAGTCTTCTCTTCCCTTTATACTCCTCATTTTAGAAGATACTCATCCGTTTGATCCACAGTTTCCAGAGTCTGGGTTCACTGTCACAAGGAGGAACCACTATTACATGACATTCCATTATTTAATTTCCAGCTCTTTTCAATAACCTAATGAGGAGGGACCTATCATTGTTGTCATTAGAATTTCCTTCAGGTAAGGCTATACCCAGCTCCCTTTCATATTGCCAACTGTTAGTGGTTCTTGGATATTTTGAGCTCCTGCAGTTTGAAGTAGTGTTTGCAATTTTTCCTGCTTTTAAGTGGAGGAGGGAATATATGGTTTGGTTTTGGTTTGGTTGGTTTTTGGTTGGTTTTGGTTTTTTGTTTTTTGGGTTGTTTTTTTTTTTTTGGAGGGGAGCGGGTGTTTGTTGGTTTGGGGTTTTTTGGGGTGGTTTTTTTTTTGTTGTTTTTTTTTTTTTCCAGAAATATACTGCTCTTACTGTGACAGGTAACTGTATTGTAAAACTCTTTGAAAAATACCCTACTTCACCTGACAAGTAACTGTGCATCTGCAATATTGAATGTAGTGGTGCC
Source organism: Psittacus erithacus (assembly GCA_009867235.2). Taxonomy (NCBI): domain Eukaryota; kingdom Metazoa; phylum Chordata; class Aves; order Psittaciformes; family Psittacidae; genus Psittacus; species Psittacus erithacus. The sequence goes on along the minus strand of WYDI02025686.1, from coordinate 13,639 downwards.
ATCTCTAACCAAATAAGAGGAATATAAAATCAAGTTGCAGTAGGCACATGTATTAGGTAAAGTTGGAGCTGATAAGGATTTCCAGTATCTAAGGAAAAATGTAAGTGGCATATATGCTATAGTTCATATATATGTATATATCCATATATGTGGATGGTGATACTTGGAGGAAACAAGTCCTGCATAGAAATTGGTCCTAACCTGCCACTGAGAGTCAATAAAAATTTGGTGCCTGTTCATTACCAGAGAATTACATATCTGCTTGAAAACATGTTAAAACTCTTAATTTCCTAAATTTTGTACCTAAGGGCCTAAATACATTCAGTGATGTATTTAAATGTATTTATCATGATGGGGGTGGGTGATTTAGAGTAATTCCTGTTTTTACAGAAAACTGTTAAAGTTTTTATTTTCCCTGAAACATTTTTCAGTGCAAAGCCTTTCTTGTCAGCAGAGTGAGAGAATGGTTGTTACATTCTTCCATAAGTACGTTCCAATGTGCCTATTTTCTATAAGTATAAACCTTGTTAAAATTATCATTTATTCATAATTTTCTAAGTTATGTAATGCATTTATTTATCTTGATCTATCTTTTCTCTTTGTAGAATTTTCCAGAAAAGGACCTTCTACACTGCCATTCTAAGGATGTGATTGAAGCTCATTTTATGTCTTCTATAAAAGAAGCAGATGCATTAAAGCACAAAAGCCAAGTTATCAATGAGATGCAAAAAAAGGATCATAAGCAGTTGTGGATGGGATTACAAAATGGTAAATACAGTGCATTAAGTATGAATTATATTTAGGTCTAGCATGCTAATAAATAATTTCTTAAATTTTTAGTCATGGTACAGGATGGAAATTGTCATTGTTTTGTGTCATTTTAGTCTAATTTCATGGATTTTTTTTTTATCCACTTTTTTTAAGTCACCATTTATGTGGTAATCCAAATGTGGATTCAGTTATTCAGAGAACTAATTTGAGTCATGACTGCTTTAACAAACCAGAATTAGCAACAAAACAAAATAAATAGATAAGTATTGTCTAGTGTATTTTTGTGCAGCTTATGGTCTTTATTTGGGAGACACCTGGTATGTAAACACTGTTCACTATTAATGATCTCAGACTGTAAGGTAAAAAAGGTTGTTTCCTCTAGTTAATGCTTCAGGATAGTCACTGATAAACAATACAGGTAAACTTAAAAAAAGTTGCCCAGAGAATAATAAGTACTGACTTGAAGAAAGCAACAAAAATAATTCAGCACAGGATGTTGTAAAATAATTGGTGTTCTTACTTTGTGCAGATTTGCAGAATCTGTAACTGCAAAATGCAACTGTGCAGAGTGTAACTTTTTTTGGGTTTTAGTGTCTCCTCTTTTTTATCGTGGTTCTTAAGAGGCTTGTAAGTTGAAAAGCTTTGTAAGTATTTCAGAAACTGCTATCTGGAATGGATGGTAGTGCCACTTTCAATGTCTTTTCCTCATCTCCTGAAGCTGTCCTTTATATTCTTACTGGTAAATATATTACAGAAGCTGCAAGCATGAAGATGTTTATTCTGTATTGAGGTGCAAAATACTAAATGCTTAGAATTAACATCTTCCCATATGTTTGTAAGAAAAATTATGTGAAACAGGAGGAGCTTTGAATGCAAGAGGGCCTAAGGCATGTGTTTGCTTTAGACAGTGAGGTTCCAAGTTACTTTGGGTTTAATGTGTGTATTCAGTGAGTGTGTGACGTTTCTGTTTTTTTTGTTGTCATTGTTTGTGATACTGCCTTTCCTATGAAAGATACTCCTGTAATAATTTTGAAGATTGAGTGCTTATTAGAAACTCTGGTTTCTATTTATTTTATTTAACTGCGGGAGAGTTAAAAATTGAGGAGAAACTGTACTTTGTTTCAATTTAAAGTACTTCTTGAATGATTCTGGTTTGTATAGCTATTAGTTGGCAAACTGGCTAATAATATATTCACAAACGTGAATTAGCAGTAAATAAAGAGGTCTGGTCCACTGGAAGACAGGATCAGTATAAAAATAGATGTTTCCCCAAGGCTTACATTGTTACAAGTCAATTTAAACTGCTATATTGATAATTATGCAAAAAAAAGTATTTTGCTGTTATACAAATATGTCTTGCAAGCAGATTACCTTGAAAGAAGCAAAATGTTGTGCCAGCATAATTTTATTTTCTGTTTCAAGAATTACTAGCTTTATTGCAAAAAGAAATCCTGTCACTTCATCCCAGCGCTCAAATGTTCCCAGCAGTGCACTTTGTGTGCATTTTATGAATACTTTTTAAAATTAAAACTGAAATACTTCTAGCATAAGTGATAGTGCAAGTATAATGAGTTGTAATAGTGGAAGAAGAGTTGTCTACACAATGAAATGGTTTAAGTTACTGTCCTTTTCTTAACCAGAAGTTATACAACCTTGATACCCTTAAGATATTAAGGTATGGGAACCAGATAAGCAGTGTGTTCTTTCTGTGCTAATCATAGGCTGTCTTTTAGTTGATTATTTGTCTAAATATTTTCAGTTGTAGGGAAATCAAAATTGTACTGTTTTGCTTTACAGTGTTGCCTAGCAAGACTGATTTCAAGGTTTCGCTGTACTTGATGAGAAATCACACCTGTGGAATCTGACACCAAAATGAGAAGCTTAAACAATCTTTTGAATACTTTCAAATGCTAATTTTAATTTCTCAGCTTTTCATAAAAGAGAAACAAGAAAAGCTTGTGAAACTAAGATGACTCTTTTTAAGTATGTTGTACCTTTCAGTATGTTTTTATAGGCTTTCGTTTGAGATGTAATAATTTTAAACCTCTTTGTGAAACAGAATGAGCTACCACAAAGAAGAAAAGAAAGTAGCATTTGTGATTACTGCCTTGCAAGTAATGATACATCTGCAGATTTTTTGGTTGTTTTTTTTTTATTTTCTGTGAAACTTCAAAACATTTTCTTCAGTTCTTAAATACAGGATATGCTATTTGCTTAACAAGCGATAGCAGTACTTACAGGATATGTATTAAACATTTTGGGGACAAAAAATCTAGTTTTTCTCGTTTGGAAAAATGTAACTACCAATTACAAGTGTGATTCAGTAGAGATGTTTCTGCTGAGAAGGAAGTGCTTGAATGGGTAGCATGAGAAACTTTTCAGTTGCTTTTAGGGGAAGAGCTATAACAGTGAATTTGCAGCAAAATCTTGTGCTGGTAACAGCTGGTAGGTATTCATAACAACCTTTACATCCCTCCTCCCACCAGTTCTGGTTTTGTGTTAATCTGCTACCAAATCAGGAAGGTGAACATACTTTTCTATCTTTTGCTTGTGCTGTGGTTTTGCTTGCTCTTTAGACTTCAGTTAGCCAATCTTTGTCCGTAAAGCAGATATTTCTTAGCTAGAACACTTCTCTGTGACAGGTACATCTGTGTTGTACTGATTTTTGACCAGTGTCATGGATAGCTGACTGTGGTAGGGACGTGATAGCAGGCTATATAGATACTGACCTCTCTTCTTTTGTAAGAATTGTTAAAATTCTTTGGTCAGAAATGATGGAAAAGGTTGCTGCTGGTTTTGCTTTAATAGTGTTATGGCCATTTTTATCATGGATAGAGGATTATCAAGTGGGTGGTTTGTTTTTTGTTGTTTTGTTTTTTTTTTTTCCTTTTGTGTGGAAAAATAAAAGGCTTTCAGCTTTGAAACATTAAGACTTTGTGAGTCTAGTGGTGACTCAGGATCAAGCAAATGCAATCTGAGCTGTTTTTAGGGCGAGAGCTGTATTTTTTACTTTGTTTTTTGCACTGCTTAAAGAATTAGTATCTGTAACTTCAGTATATGATGGTTCTGATAAAGGAAGGGATTTAGATCCAGCACAGCTGCTTTTCATCAGTTATGGAGAGACATAAGCAGCCATACCCTGATATTTTCATAGGCATCCTTTATGACAGGTGAAAACTAGAGTTGGTATTTCTGATACATGAGTGGGGGAAATAACTAGTAAAAATTAGTAAAAAAGCCAATTTTAAGTCTTCTTTATATATTATAAAATATAATAAAGTCATTATTTTACTGGAAATATTATGGAAAAAGAGTGTAATGCTCATTCATGCTGTAGGGCTTACCAGAAGTTAAGTGGCCATGTTGAATTGTTCTTATTAAAGGAGAAAAACCCTGCAAATATTCAGAATATGCAATATTTTATCTTCTAATGCATGTGATCTCTCTCTTGTCTTTCTGACAGAATCAGGCCTGTGTTGCCTTGCATTTATTTCTAAATTATATCTAAACCAGCCTTGGGGCCTTGAGGGGCAGAAGTTGTGTTTTTTCTAGGTTATCACATTCCTGTTCAGAAGTGTTTGAAGCACCAAAAAGAAATAGTCAGGACCTCTTTTGTGCTGTGTACATACGGCCCACACAAGTTTGTAAGTATGAAATGCATCAGAGCAGGCCTTCCAGGGATTCTGTTGTTTTGGTAGTGGTGGTGGTCATTTTTGTTTGGATTTGATTGGTTGTGGGTTGTTTTGTTTTTGTTTTTTTTTTCTGGTAATGGATTGTGACCTGGACTTCAGTGTGAGTTCTGCAGTGTTTACTGGCTTGTTACCCTTCCTGCACAACGACTACACAAATACTCAGCCCTGTATGGTGCAGTATCCAGGATTCTAAACTATCACCCCCCTGAAACTGACTTTTGCCTTATTATTCTTCATTGCTGGCCTGGTCCTACTCACACTGCTGCCCTTGTCACAGTGCAGAGGTGGGGAATTGACGGCAGTCTGAATTTCTCCATTGGCTTTCTCTCCTCTGCTCTCAACCAAGGGCATTGTGAGGCTGGGGAGAAGTAGTGGGTCTCAAAGGAGGACATGAGCTACACAAAGGCAGAAAAGGGAGAAAAGCAAAAGGTAACCCAGCATTCACAATGCTACTTTATACTAAGTCTCCGCCATGAGAAGCGGTTGTCTAGGGACAGGTAAACAGAGCTAGATACAGATGCTTTCTGTTGTTATCACCTTATGTGAGACATCCATGTGTTTAATGAAAACCATGAAACTCTGAGGGAGCAAGCTTGGAGGTGTCTGTCTTCGGCACAAGTAATCTGCCGACCATATAACCTGTTCATATATTGTGGAGAGTTTGAAGTTTCAAGGCCTTTGTGTTCGGTACTCATTTTGAGACTCTTCCTCCTGGAATGTTACCATTTCTTCAGAAATACAGCCACGTTCCACACTTCCTGCTGAAGCAGGCATGCCTTTCATCTTCAACCGCAACCACAAATCAGCTGGTTCTCTGCCTTCACTGTTCTCATCTCATACAGCTTTTTCAGATATTTGGTAGACTTGGATTCAGATTGAGAGAATCTTGGACTGTGTTTCTGTAAGTCTGTTTTACTTGGGTGTAAGTGATGCAGAGCCTAGGGTTTTTTTGGGTTTGTTTTTGTTTTTGTTTTTTTACTGCCTTCTGCTTTCCTTCCTTCCCTTAAAATGTTCTTTCCTGTAAGATGTGAAGGTCTAACTAAATTTCACAGCCAACTATCTCTAAAAACAGACTTAATTTTAAAAATTAACTTTAGTAGTTAAGGGTTTTTTGCTTTGCAATTTGAAATGCTTCTACATTATTTTCTGCTAGTAAATGCCTGAGCTTGACAGATGCATTAATATAAAGGTGCCTTAACACTGAAGAAAAGCTGTATTGGAAAAAGCATGGTACAAGGAAAGCAAAGTAGGTTAGTGAATTATACAGAGATGTGCTGCTCTATTTTCATGTATATGAACTGAGCATAATCAGAGGCAAAGAAGGTATTAAAATATCCAGGCTATCTAGTCTGTGAGCAGAGAACAGGAGGACAGGTGATATTGTCAGGTGTCCTTTTCCCTTTGACTTACTCAGGAAAGTCTGTAGTAAGCCCTCCTCCTCTATTCCTACACAACCCATGGGTTATGTATTTCAAAAATGGATTACACATTTTTGTTTAATAGTTATCAGAGCTTTCTTTTTAGCTTAAGTGACAATACCTACTGACATCACCTGCTTATAGGCTACACAGAAAGCTTATATTTAGTAGGATATATGCATTTTCATGTTTGGTTAAAGGAAAGAAAGTATTTTGTCTTGATGATTTTCTTCCCCTGAACCTTTTCCAGATAATTTGGTGACCTAGAAAAATGAAGGAAAGTGATGTTAAGGAAACAGTGTACTTAAATTGAAGCTTCTGTTTTGTGAATATGTTTAATAAGTGAGAAGAATGTTTGTAAGGTATGGCTCCCTTGTGTATGTTAAAGCAGGAGGAAAAGACCTTTTAGGATCTGATAGGTAATCTGAAGAGTGAAATACTGCTTTGTCATACTGTTTTCAAAATGTCCTGTTAACCTGCAACACTTAAGCAATGTGCTTTTATTTCTCTTTCTTCAGAATGCTCTTTTGCTATGAAAACTAATGGATAAATTACAGCATAAAAGTAAATGTGTTAAATACACTACTCACAAACCTAATTGTACAGTGTTGGGGGAGGGATTCCCACTTCTTTTTTCCTTGGGGTGCATCTGTAGCTCAATTTATAGTGTGGCTTATGCATTAATATATTTTTTCAAACTAGTATTTACAGCTAACTATACATAAGGAAGTTTCTCTTAATTGTTCTCTGATAATAAACACTTCTGTTGGCAATTTGTTACAGTGCATATAGGCAAGCTGAGTTGATTTAATTTGTTTAAATTATAATAGTGCTAAAAAGGGAGTGGCAAACCTAGGTTGCCAACCTTGAGGCGCATACCACTGTACTTGAGTGTTATTAGTACTTGAGCTAGCTAGCATGATGTTTGCAATGATTCCATGTCTTATTTGGAATGGGCAGGCCAAGTAAAGCCTATTTGGCTTTGGCATTTAAATGTTACAATCACCACTGCTTTCCTGTGGTATTATATGATAACATGCCAGCTGAATGCAAATTTGGAGGGTATGTGAGATTAATGGGCACATCGTATGGTGGAGATATTTCAGATGACTGTTGTGTAATTGCATGGGAAAATTATGACTACTCCAGATATATACATTCTTGTTGGATGTTGTCACTTTGCTAACTGTGATGTGAAGAATATTTCCAAATACTTCTATAGATAGTGTCTGGCACTTACATTGAGTCAAAACAGTTCTGAAGTCCTATCTCTCCATATCCGATAGTTAACTTGTTCCTGAAAATAGTCTGAAAAGACTAGTAAACTTACATGCCATCTTCAGTTGTGGATTTGTATTATACACTGCAATCTGTCAAAATACCCATGTAACCTCAGCATTTAACCGCAATAACATTTTCACTGGGCATGGTGGCAATGTGTAAAACAGAAAAAAAAAAAAATAGTGCGTTTTAATGATGCCATACCAGTATTTCCAACTCTGTTCTCAAAAAGGCTGGCACTGAACTGTAGTAGTCAGAGTCAAATATGTATTGGAGTCCCTCCTGAAGGTCATGATAATTGTGATTATCTGTGGTTTTATAGTACACAAATAAGAACTATGAGATTAGATGACCTAAAGTAATTTAGAGACAAGTTTTTAAATAGCTGAGAAATAGAGTAACTACCTGTAAAGGCTGTTTCTGAATAACACGGTACAGTTAGTTTTGAAGTGTTTATAATATTCATCTTTTATCATCAACAGTGCTTCATGTTTGAGGCATGTTACAAAAAATCTAACTTCTTACAAAATTGGTTAACATTGCTCAGCAGTCAGCAGAGCTCTGCATGCATGTAGAGTCTTACTCTTCCTGGAAACAAAGTGGAAGTAGAATTAATACTAAATTTTGAGAAGACTCCTTTCTAGCTGCAAACACAATGCTTATTAGAGCATGAGTCAGTAGGAAATACACTTCCTTTAATGTTAAGAAAATACACTTTGTATCCTTGACTTGTAGCTGTCTGCAAAGTACAGTTTATTTGATCATAATGTATGTGATAGATTAAACCCTTAGTAAGTTTATGACTAAATGAAAAAGTTGTTGAGAGCAGTTGATGGCAAATCTGCCATTCAGGGGAACCGTGACAAGCTGGAGTAATAGGCAAGTAGGAGCTGACAGAAACAAGTGCAAAGTCCTGCCCCAGGGACAGGAAGAACCCCATACATCCAGACAAGCTAGGGACTGACTGAGAAGCAGCTTTGTGGAAGCGGGTAATGGTAAACAACAAAGCTGAATTAAAAGTCTGTGGTGTGTGTTGCAAAACTGAAGATTAACCAGGGAGCTGCTTTTGTCCTTGTGCCCCTTAGAATATAGCCAGATGGTGAGTAATTCTTCCCCTTGGCTCAGCACTTGTAAAGCTTTGCTGGGAATGCTGTTGGCCTCTTTGGGACTCCAGGACAAAAGAATTGTTGGCAAATAGAAAAGAGTCCAGCAGAGTGCTGCTAGGATGATTAGGGGCTGGAGCATATGCTATATTAAAAGAGTGTGAGGAGAATTGTCTTGTTTAGGCTTTCCACCTTTTAGCTGCTTTCCACCACCTAGAAGGAAGGCTGGTAAACTAGATGGAGTCAGATTGGTCTGAGGCATGCCTCCATTGGCAGTAGAGCTGTACAATTACGAAAGAAAATGGTTATAAGTTTCTGCAGGAGGAAGTCTGGGATATTTGGGTAGAGGAAGTGAGAATGGTTGAGTGAAAACCTGTGGGGATGGTCAAACCATGACCGGGCAAGGCCTTGAGCAAACTCATTTGACTTTGCGTCGACAGCTCTTCAGCGCTTTTTTTTTTTTTTTTGGGTGGGGAGGGGAGGTGGGGCAGGAGCTTTTATTCCAAAGTTTGACCTCCAAAGGCACTTCCAATTTAAAGTTTTTCTGTGGTTCTGTTACATCAGTTGGAAAGCCTGGTCTCTGCTGGTTTCAGCTGGGATAGAGTTCATTTTCTTTGTAGGAGCTGGTACAGCCTGAAAGCAATGCTGATAACACACCAATGTTTTACTTGTGGCTAAGTAGTGCTTACCCTAATCAAGGACTTCTTGGTCTCTCATGCTCTACATGAGCACTGTGTGCTCTGCATGAGGCCCACTACAGTCTTGTAGTTAATGTTGTGGTTGGTTCTGTGCAAGTGCTTCTAGCTGTGCATTATTTCTATGGTTCATATGGTTACTAGGCAGTGGTGAACCACTGAGAATACACAAAAGATTTGTGTTTTTTAAACTCGAGGATTGGACACATTTTTATACAACCTGCAAACTAGTATTGCTTGCATAGGGCTAGAGATACATTTCAAATGTATACCAATAAATGGCTTTAAGAAGACACCATGAATAGTACCGATAAAAAATCATGCATGTGTGCATCTCTGTAGTATTGAAGGATAACCTCTGTCTGGTATCATTTAGTGACTGCATTTCTAATAAGTACTTGTAAGTGACTTATATTTGTAAGTGATTGATTTTTTTCAACTGGATCTCACCTGCATTATTTGATTATTAATTTTCTGCTCTTTGACATAAAATGCAGTGAAAAAGTTTTATATTTCCCTTTAAGCAAAGTTATATAACAACCACCCTCTCTTGGTTAAGAAATATGATTAGTAGTCATATGAACCTTTTATACTGTCACTAATCTCGCTTCTGTTTGGATCTTATTGCTATTACTTTAAATATTGTTGTTCAGATATGAGCATTTCCCTTTGGAAGTACTGTTTTTGCTAATACAGAAACTCTTTAACACATTGGTCAAGCACTTTCTTGAAAACAGATGGGTTGTGGAAAACAAAAGTAATCAGATTTGGCTATTGCAGGAGTTTAGATATCATGTAGACTGCATAAGCTTTTCACAAGGGAGAGAGATGAGTGTGTAAAGTGCTTTTGCTAATAAGTGGGGAAATGCTCTTGTTTACTGGCTTGGCGAAAACTCAGTTTTGTTTTGATTGTCATACTTTCAGCACCTTCTGTCTTTAAGAACTGTCTAGCCAAAGCACTAATTGGTTCTTATAGCTCATCATAGCACTAAAGCTTCCTTAAGCCTGTTTTGCATATATAGGGAGTACTGACACACAGAAATGGGAGAATGAGGAATCTTTTCACTTATATTTTCAAGGGGATTGGGCGGTGGGGGGAAAAGGGGAGGGGGACGGATCGTTCGGTTGTGTTGAGTTTTTTGTTTTAAGCTTTGAGTCTTAAGGTTTCTGCAAAAGTTAATTTTAGATTTTGGAGCTTTAGGCTTCTGGCATTCAGTCAATGCCCCTAATGCTAATAAAAGCTTTTGCCAGGTCATATATATCAGTATGTAAACTGGATAACCTTTTCCTGCTGCTTGCTTTAAAAACTTGTGTTAATTTTTTTACACTCAATTCAGTTTCCCGCAGTAAAAATACTGTATCTGTGCAAAGATGTTTGGAGGACAGCAGTGTAAGGTTATGAGGATGAATTAGCATAGATGTCTTCAGACAGTGCTGTACACACAGTGGAGATGTGTCTTGAGATGTCTGACTCCACTATTTCTGCCTAATTTACTAGAAAGTTTTTCATTCCCAGGATATAAGGTAGATTGACAAAACATACTTGATCATGAAATGCAACAAGTCTCATTGTTGCAGATTTATTGCTGTTACTTGTAGAAAATGTTAGAAATTTGAACATCTTGATAAAACAATAGATTGTTGTCCTGGGTTCAGCAGTAGCAGTCATTTTTCTCTTTCTTAGTCGCTGGTGCAGTGCTCTGTTTTTGACTTTCGGCCTGGGAACACTGCTGTTAACCCTGATGTTTCTAGCTGCTGCTTAGAATGTTTAGACTGACCAAGGACTTTCTGAATCTCACGCTCTGCCAGGGAGGAGGGGAAGCCAGGAGGAAGCAGAGACAGGACACCTGATCCAAACATGACTCTGCTGTACTTGTCGCTGGGGTTGGTGTAGCTGCTGTGCTTGCCGGCTCTCTCACCACCAGCTTCTCTTTTTCTGAGTCCAGATCTTCCTCCTCTGCCTTGCTGGGAAGCGCTGCATGGTCTCCTGCGTCCTCCTGGGGCTCAGGCTCAGTGGGCGGCTGCCGGAGAATGCTCTAGGCCGCCATGGGGCTGGACTCAGCCGTGGGGCTCAGCTCCTCTACTGCCTCCTCCCGCTGCTCAGCAGCCACCTCCTTCCCAGCCTCCTTGTCCCTGGGGCAGCTTTTCCGGCCTGGTTTGGCTGCCGATGGCTCCTGATAACCTCTTCCAAAGGGCATTAAAGAGGGGGACAAAGTTCCAAACTGGCTCAACCATTGGAAAGATCTGGGAGTTTTTATTCCTGCTCCTGTGTCTCAAGGGGATTTGATTTTAGGGGAAATCACTGCACCAGCTACTAAGAAGGAGAAAAATGACTGCTACTGCTGAACCCAGGACAATTGTCTTGAGCAATGTCTCGGTGTTCAGAGAACAATAAATTTATAAATTTACTTGCCTTAAATAAGATCAGCTGCATAATTTCTGGGAGGTGAGGAAGTTGAAATGAAGAATTGAATTAACTGTACATTACTAATGTTTAATGGTTTTGTCCTTCAAAGATTCACTTGTTTGCTGTATATGTCACAAGGGACAATCTACTTAAGCTCCTACTGTCTGTTATTTGTTCAGAACAACATGTTCATCTGATCCGTAAGATGTGTTTGCTCATTTCTGCTGAATTTTGAGGACAGTAAGCTGTTCACTCTACTTCCCTAGTTACTGCAATAGCACTAAACAAGTAAATGAAGTTATGTTTGTTTCGTTTATGTTTAAGTAGGATGTCTCCAAATATGTAGGTTCCTTATTTTAGAGTCTACTGAAGCTCACTAGCTTAAGTAGGCTTTGTTTATTTTGGTTTGTGTATCACATAATTAATAATTTTATCAACTGAGTATATAGTCAGAAGTGGTAACTGAAGTATAAATCAATCAGTGCCTACTGTCCACACAGTCTGTAGTGAAAGTTGTAAGCCATTCTCAATGCTGTCTCCAAGGACGAGGGAAGTGTGCTAGGTCTTCACCTTTCCACTGATGGAGTTTGTGAGGAGGATGCAGTCAGTCATTCTTTGTGTCAGACTTTGCAAGAATAAACCTCTGAGTGTAGGCTGCGGTTCCCAAATGCAGGCTTGCTTGGGCGCAGTCAGAGCCAGGGTCATCATTGTCACAGCCACCTGCTGAGCTCCCCAGCTGGTGAGCTATGGGGTGGTGCCCTGTGTCCAAGTAGCTCCTCATCTCAGTTAGGTGCCTGCATGGTGATGCTGGCTGCTGCTCATGTAAGTGCTTGTCAAGAGGCACTTGCCTCTCAGGAAAAAAGGTGTGGAAGCACTTTGAGATAAGTATCAGGAAATGCTCCTACAGAGGACCTGACAGGAGTTTGTCTACCATTTCTTGGAAATTCCTGCCTTGTCGCATTCAGTCAGGAAAAGCAATGCATTGTAAACCCTGCAATATGTATTAACTATGTCTTTTAGTGTACTGAAGGCATCTGTGCTGTACATGGGAGTGAAGCAAATCTCAGACTCTTTCAATTTTCTGCAATTGTTTTAATTGTTATTAGCAGTTTTGGAAGCAGAAAAATCCTTTGTTCTTCAAATAGATTTCCTGAATTTCACCTTACCTCAGGGGGGCTGAATTCTGTAATTCTTATGCCACCAGGTTTCTTGAGACTTTTCTGAATATTGTGCTGAGGAGGGAAAATCGGACAAACTGGTCCTTCTGAATAAACATTGCTGTGTTGGGTGTCTTGAGGAGTTAGAGCCTGTAACAAATCTTATTTCTTGCTTTTCCCTTTCTAAAGCTGCCTTCTCTAGTAAGGCTAGCAGCAGCTTTATTCATCTTAGCTCTTGATGTCCCTTTCTGTCACTTTTGGTATTTGTTATTTGCTTGATTTGGGTAATTGATTTGCATGTATAAAAGCCTTTACTGCTCTAGACCTGTGCTGTCCTTTATAATTTTAAACACAATAAGCTATTCGGTTCTTGTAATGTCTGAACAGGATGAAATGGGGTGCTGCCTTGGGCTACTTTACTAAACCTAGTTACTTGGATAATATTAACAAAAATGTGTTTCAAACATAACCTTTTATTTTAGGTTGTGTCATGAAACCGGCAGTATATTTTCTGATTATATTGTACATTGTTGAAGATTATTTTAAGGTTTACGTACCCAAATGTAAACCCCTCAAGAAGTTGTTCTACGATTTTAGTTTCTCTGCTTTACACCTATTATTCATATATAGTTAAGAACAATAGGGTGTTCTTAATAAACTTTGAAAGCATGGACCGGTAGCAGTGGGAGGTGGGGTGGGGGAACAGACATTATTGAGATAACAAAATCCGTAACTTGTGGCCCAATATTTCCCTAACAGTGCAAGATACAATGTGAATTCAAGTTGCTTTCTCTTTCAGTTTGGTAAGTTGCCACATTACAGTTTTTATAAGAGACTGCAGATGACTTACCTTTTTGGCTTCAGAATAAATAGGGAAGGGAGATGTAGGGAAAAGCTATCAGGATAACTGGCTACCCTGGATTTGGAGAAGGCTGAGATTCTTAATGACTTCTTTGCCTCAGTTTTCATTGGCAAATGCTCTGACCACACTACGCAAGTCTTGGAAGGCAGACGCAGGGACTGGGAGAATGAAGACTTTAGGCCCACTGTAGGAGAGGATCTGGTTCGAGACCATCTTAAGAACCTGAATGTGCACAAGTCCATGGGACCTGATG
>WYDI02025685.1:59902-107942 GCA_009867235.2 Psittacus erithacus | reverse complement strand
GTCATTTTTTTAACCTCAGCATACACAACTCCTAGCACAGTTATCATACCAGTGAGCCTATGTGTGTGCTGCTGGCAATATTAGGAGATAATTAGTGTACCCTGCTCAAGAGAATTAGCGCATGGACTGCATGAACAATATCCTGTTGCTCAACACTTCTTATTTGACTTTCTTAGACCCCCTATTTTGAAGACGATATTCCCGCAGCCTCGCTGTGGTGCTGTGCAGTGTTACTTTCAAGTGATATTAACAGGGATGATATTGATCTGAATATATTCCCAGAGCGATCCTTGGAGCAAAATTTGTCGAACGAGTGTTATTTACAAATTCACCCCAATGTACGAAAGAAATTCAATTTGTTTTTCAAAGCAGAGTGATAAAAGGATCCTGGTGACTGGATCAGTCTTGCAAAACACAGCGAGCCTGGAAGAGCAGGACAACAGCAGCAACAACAAAATCGAAAAAGGGGGTGGGGAGGAAGATAGAAAAAGAAATACAATATCTAGGAGGTTTCTGTAATTAAAACCAGATTAAATATTCGTGCTTTGCAAATGATACAAATTGATATGGTTTTTAAAAGCCATTACTGGTACTCCACTATGGGAGTTCAATATATTTTCTGCCCTAGGGCTCTGTTCAGCAGAAATGCTAAGCAGGGCTTCTATGTGAAGGAGCCTGCTGAATATGGTGAAACGGGCTGCTTCATCTTTTCATCCTATTCAGCAGAAATTTGACTGTCCCATGAAAATGTGTCTGAGTACTGCTGGGGACTTTTGTACAGAGCCAAAAAAGGTGAAGGCTTCATTGTAATACTTCTCTTGCTCCCTGCTGGGTCACTGTCTGTTCATTGCACTACAAAGTCCTGTTCCATTCTACCACCAAAATTAGTTTAATATTTTCATTTGAAGTAAAAGTGGCATTGGGTTAAATCACTGCCAGCCCATGGGGGAACAGAACCTTGTGGATACATTTGCAGCACTCTGTGTAAGTGCAAAATGTGGCATCAGGCAGCTAAGTCAACTGGGATGGAGCCAAAATGACAGGTGTCAGTGCTTTTTCTACACTGACCACAAGACGACGAGAGAGATCAGAAAGTTTGTGGCCTATGCCAGAGCCAGGCCTGGTTTCTAGGCTATTAGGACAAACACAAATTTTTCCCCATGACAGGTGATTTATTTGGTAGAGTGAAGACACTAGTGGCACAGCTATGGTTGAAGTGTGAGTAGGCTTGGCTGATAGTTGGTTATTCTCTCTTCTCCTATCTTTCCCTACTAGAAAGCTTAAATAAAGCATTTTCCAAACTGCTTGAGAGATTTAAATTTGTAACACTTGTTGGGAAGAGGCATCTAAACCTCCTTGGCAGCCTGGGAAACCTCAGGCTTAGCGTGGGTCATTTTTGCATTACTGTGATTTTCAGCCAGGTTTGTGTATCGAGCTGCCCAAGTTTTCCATGTGCTACTGGGAGTTGAACCTGTTCAAAAAGCATTTTGTAGAAACAGCTGGGTCATTACTTCCTGCCTGAAAAGGAGGTCAAGGCACGCTCTGGAAAGTGATGATGGAAGGTATGGACCGCTTATTCCCCAGGAAGGAAGCATCAACTAAAGAAAAAATCAACTAAAAGTGAGGAGAGAACTTGCTGTCAACTTCAATATCCTGTTGAATTCTTCATTAATGTGAAATGTCTGTGAGTAGGTGATATTCAGCAGAGATAGGATTCTTTTCTCAAAGGAGGTTAGGAGCTCAATCTCAATGACTTCAATGAGACTCAAGTGTGAATGCACACATCCTGAAAGGGATGGAGCATCCGAAGTCCAAGTGCCACTGCAAGTTTCTTTTCTAAACCTTTTACACTGACACAGTGTTATGCTTTACAAGCTATATGCCCCAGTTCGTATGTGCCTAGCCTAAACCAACAAAATAATAAAAGGCTAATTAATCTGGCTACTCTTTGTTTTCAAGTGCGTAACTTGATACAACCCAAACTGACTTGGTTCTCCAGGAAAAAAAAGTTAGCACCCTTTCCAACGTGACAAGTACAACACCCAGAATTTGCTGATCAAATTTTAAAATACTCCTTAGCCTCAAGGTCATAGGAGGGATTTTCAGAAGTGCTTAGCATTATTATACCTCATTTGAATTTTACTCTTCACTTCAAAGTTAGTGATGTTAGCCCAGTATGAGAGCTTCTGGAAACCACACTGCATTGATTTAAATCTTGCAAGCAGCGATTATATGGCACTGACACCACAGGTATAAATCAGGGGTGTGTTACACTCTCAGGACTTGCTTCAGCAGTTCAGCCCAGGCACATCTCCTCAGAGTAAGGTGCCAGATGTTCTTTCTGCACTGGCTGCATTGTACGGTTCCTTGATGCAGCAGTAACCTTTTCCAGGAAGAACATTTTCTTGACCAGCTTTTACCAAATGTCCAGGACTATGTGGAGCTTAGCTACCTTTCTGTATGGGCTGCTCTGTAATATGGGGACAGTACTAGAGACTGGGTTTTCACAGTATTACACTTAGTATGGTCATTTACATGGATGTAAAACTCTATTTAGAGAAATTCAAAATCTTTCAAAATGAAAGGAATCAGCTGAGAAGAAAACTCTTCCCAGGGAAAATTAACACAAAAATCCCCTATAGGGAATCATGTTTCCAGATAGCAGGCCATGCACTTTACTAGGCACTGTAAAGTAGGTGATATATGAGAAGCAGCATACAAAAACTAAGTTTGGTAGTTAGAATAAAAAGGACTAGGGTAGAGAATGGAGCTGACTTTAACTTTTTGTGCCCAAATAAGGAGTGTGTACCTAGCTTCTAATTCTGGGGGAGACTGAGTAACAGAACTTAAGTCAGTTCTTCATGATGAATTCTGACAATAGAGAGAAATGTTTTGTTTATCACTTTTACCTGAAGTTATGTTAAACTTACTGATGTGGCTGTTTTTCATAAAACCAGCATGGGGGCAGTGATGCTGAGACTTGCAAATGTGCCAAAAGTTTTGACTTTAATAGATTTTTTTCCCCTGTATCAGAATGTCTGTGTTTTTCAGAAGTCCTTTTACCTGTGGGTATGACAGCACAGGGATTTTCCAAGGACTGAAATGAAAGCAAAAGCCCAGCTGATTTACACTGTCATGTAACACACTGGTAGTTCGCCAAATGCATAAAAATACTGGTGTTTTTCTGGATTTAAAGGGCCAAATCTTTTCTGCAGGTGTGATCAGGCATTTTCCATTGAAGTAAGCAAGACCTGTCTGAATATAGAATAGAATTTTGCCCTATCCTGAGATTCAGTTTGCTTGGAAAGTCTCATCCTGTGATTCAGAGAGGAGGCTAAAATGAGATAGCTGGGAAAAATCAGGAAGAACGTAAGAGAGAGATGGAAGGACAGGATGAAAGGCAGAACAGGAAAGCGTTTCTAACACAATGGGAGAACAAGGGAGATTGTTATAACTAGAGAAATACTTAGAGCTGGTAATGAAAAGAAAACAATTTAATTGCAAACAATGGACTTGAGACCACAAGACGAAGAGCTCCTATCTCCAGGCAAAAGACAGATTTTAAAGGTATACAGGCACCTAACACCTTCTGAAATAAAAAAAATTGGTGCTTTGCAGGACGAGTCAGATTTCTAAAGGCCCCTGGGATCCAGGTCAGAGGTGTAAATACCTTTAAAAATATGGTATTTATGTATTATAATATTCTGGGCTCTCAAACCTTCAGTGTTGAGGAAATCTGTGTTCCAAAACTGGGATGCATCAGATATGAATGAATGTACCATGTCAGAAAAATCCCATTAGACAAAGGCTGTAGAAAAGTTGCAGGACATCCCATTGTGAATGCCGACTTTGTAGAAGTAACTTTTAGAGACAAGCCAAAGTGAGTATAGCCTTTTGACTGCACTCTAAAATAGCTGTGTATCGGCTTTTAGATTATACCCCTACCCTAGAACAACACCCTGTCTTCTCTTATAGATACTGTAGCTTCTACAGCTTTTGATGTTACCCTTCTCTCAAGAAAGCAAGCCAGGAGATTGTGTTTATATCTACTAGCCTCTAGAGTCTTTGAGTTAGGAAGGATCTTGTGTTTGTCCTGACTGATACTAAGAGTATTTCTGAGAAGTCAGTATGTGTAAATAATTTCTACAGATGTGGAAAGAGTAAAGCAAGAAAATAAATATGTTCAGAAAAATCTTGATACTTATTTAAAGACTAGCAGTATTTTAGACTTCTTTCAAGTTGGGTTTTACATTTGAAATTGATACAAAGAAAAAGTATTTGTTCTCTTAACATCACTTCCCCCCATATGAAGATGACAGGAAGTCTAAAGATCCTGCTAACTGGAAGATGGAAATATGGAATAGTAACTTTTTTCTACTTTTGCTATTCAAATACCCATAACAACAGAAGCAATATATTGCAAGACATAAGGTTAATATCTATTGTAATTGGGTAACTGGGAATAAGAGTTCTGCGTGGCCAGAGAGTGAAACGTAAGACAGGACAGCTGAGTATTAGCAGGAGGAACCCTGTGAAGAAGAAGGAGAGCTGGCAGTAGATACAATTTAAGGTATCCTAATATGATGCCTCAGCTTTATCATCAGAGAGATAACAGTACATTGGTCCAGAAAAAGTCTTAAGAGGTCAATTTGCCTCTCCGGTTTCTCCAAGAGGCTACCAAACAATTCTCCTGTCTTTTCTGGAGGTGATTTGTTTAACCTCTTCTTAGAAATCTCCAGTACCAGTGATTCCAGCATCTCCAAAAGGAATGTGTACTAGCATTACCTACTTTGGTCTTTAAATATGGGTTGGGTTTTGGGGTTTTTTAATGTTTATTCTGAATCTCTCTCTCTGCAATGTAAATCTAACCCCTCCCGTTCTCTCCTCGAGATAAGAATCAGTTATTCTCTTCCTCTTTTTATATGTCTGAAGACTGTTAGTATGTCCCTCCTCAGCCCTCCTGCTAGCCTAAGTAACTCCAAGCCCTTAACTAACTCCTTATTTGCAGATTAAACATTCTCTAGATCTCTGATTGCTCTTACGAATGTCCTTTGCTTTCCCTCCAATTCAGCCACGTGTTTGTTGAAGTGCAGTACTCAAAATTGGATATAGCTGTCCAGCTGAGACTTTGACAGTGCTGAGTAAAGCAGAAGGATTATTTCATGTATCCTAATCACTTCAATCCTGTTTATTAATCTCAGCTCTTTTTTTTGCAATAACATATTGTTTTTGACTCTCAGCTTGTGATCCATTATGAACCCATTCCTGCAGGATTACTATCTAAGCAGTTAGTTCCTATCTCTGTATTTATGAAGTTGATTATATCTGCATACATTTAGTTTCTAACACTTGTTCACATAGAATCACAGATTACTTTTTCAGACCATTTCTCCAATTAGTCACAATCATCCTGAGCTCTCATCCTATCCTATTTGTCCTCCAAGCTTCAGATTATTGCCAATTGTAATACTCTCTATTACATCATATAGTTCATAAGTGACAATATTACATACTCAAAATCAACAGTGTGAGAAATCTGGTAAGATGCTGATTTGCTGTTTCTTTTCCATTCTGCCTTAGAGGAATAAATGTTATTTGGAGTCAAAGATTTACTGGCAGGAGATGGAGAAGGGAGTAAGTGAAAGGATTTGTCTGTATGGCGGGAAGATCACTAGATATCAGACGGCGAGTGAAGACATGCTGAAGTATCTTAATGCTTGCCTCACCTGCAGGCACCTGATCCTGCCATGTCATTATACTTCCAGAATCATCTGAGGGACCAGGATCAGGTTGGATAATGTGAGTTTAACAGCATTGAAAGCTTGCTGACAAAAAAGCAACCCAAAGATGACAACAAGATGAGGAAGAAAGCTGCACACAAGGAATAATATCTTGAGGAATTCCAGTTAAGAGAGTGTTGCCAAAGTTCAGCAGAGGTCCTTATCGTGGTTGGTAGGGTAAGCTCTTTTTTTCCTACACTGAATTCCCAAAGGGACTGAAATGCAGTCTGATGTTGTTGTTGTCTAACAATGTATCACTAACAGTTGGTGTCCTCTCAGCTTTCCAATGCATGATGCGGAAACAACGAAAGGAGAATAAGTTCTGATCCTGTGACCCTGATTTTACTCAAGTCAAGGATGGGAAAGGATGCAATTCCTCTTGCAACTACATGGAAGAGCTAACTTATGAACCTGTGAAGAGTGAATGATTTGCAACTCTGGTGATGGAAGTGTGAAGATATGGGCACTCCAGGTAATGAGACAGTGAGGATGTCAAAGACTTAGAAATGAACCCAGAGGATCAGATCTTTAGATGAATGTTGCAGCCTCCTGCACATCTTAGACACCAGCATTTAATTGTTCTTCATATTCCTTCCCTCTGGTAATCACAGGGAACTACTGAATTTCCTGATCCAATATGCCTTTTACTGAAGGTTTCCAGTCTCTGATTAAGTTGGCTTTGGGAAGAGGAGAAAGTTATTTCCATAAAATAATTCCTGTTCTCTAAAGTGTCTTCTCAGTTAAGCTGGAGAGATGATCTTAAAAGGGGGAGGAACATATTGCAGGATGGAGGTATCCAGAAAATATAGAGCAAACTACACATCTTGGATAGCTTGGCTAACATTAAGCATCTCAGTGTGGCTTCATGCTCTGCTCTTCTGTTTTCTTACCTATCTGGTTCCTAAGTTTTATTATCACTGGCTATTCCCACCTGCAGAAAGAGCCCTTGCTCTTGTAGGAAAATTGATAACGGCTTGTACAAAGATGAATCTGCATAGTACATTGCCATTCACTTAAAGTACTTTCCCGGGGCAGCCCATGTAATACAGCTGCTCTCTTCTTGTTCACCTTCCCAGGATCTTATTATCTTCAGACACTTTTCCATGCCAGTTTGGGAAGAGGAATTCAAAGTGCATGGCTTCTGCAGAAAAGCCACTGATTGTCTTTACAAATCACTGCCCAGTACTTTATTCCTCCACACCTTGATAGCACTCTTTGCAGGAAAGTGAGGGTATGTGGGGATGTGGATTTTCCAAGTTAAGTGTAAGAGAAATATGACATTACCAAAGCAATTAAGTGTCTTGATCTTCTTTGTAGCTTTGCAAGTCTTCCTCCGAATCAGTAATTGTATCTGATAAGGAAGGAACGTCATCACCTCTTGTAGGGATTTGAAGTGTGAGATTTGACTCCCAGGTGTTGGATTCCTGGCTACCTGTAATTAGATGCATTAGAAGAAAGAACTTTTGTGTGTTTTGTGTTCTAGATACAATGATTGGTCCTGAATTTCTGTATGCAGGAAATATTGTCACAAAAAAGCGTTATTTACTGGCCTTCTACTGATACTGTTCTGTGCATTTTTAGGTAATCCCGCAAGGTAGGTCAATCTATCAAATACATTTTTGCAGTAACTTTTTGCAGAAAAAAGTGTCTGATTTAGAAACGCTTGTGCACATAAGTAACTTTATTACCAAGGACTCTCAAATTGATTCATACGCATAAAGCTCTCCATGTGCAGAAGTGTTTGTAAAATTGGCCTCTTGGTTCTTATTCATCCAAACAAAGTCATATAGAAACCAGCAAACTTTAGGCAACAGAGAAGTTACATTTATATTTCACTATAGAACACACCCCTTTTTTCCAGGACTGCAGACTATTTTTGTGTAAAAGTCCTCATCCAGGCTCTGAACATGATCTCCACTACAAGAAGAAAAGAGGGGTACGGTTTCTTCTGGAGGACTTCTGAAGTTCCACAACTTCTAAGAGCTAGGATAATCTTTCCAGGGGTCAATCAAAAATGTGTTTAATCACATGACATGTCACACTTCATATAACATTACTTTTATTTTTTTAGCAACAACCATAAATTTCCATGCTTAAGCACATCCCTCTGCAATGCTGCCAGCCGTTCTACCTGGTCTCCCATTCCCTTCACATTTTCCAGCTAAACTGTAAGTATCCCTTAGGCAGATGAAGAGGTGGAAGGGGAGCCCACTGAGCTCTTATGTCCCTCCAGCAAGTAGGATGACTTTTGCCACCATAATCTTCAAGTAAATTGCATAAAGCTGTTAACATTTTTATAAGTGATTGCTTAATGTTATTGTACAAATGTAGTTGACAGATTGATATGTTTTATACAACTTTCCAGTAAAAACTCCACTAAAAGTACCCTGTGGAAAACAGACATTATCTTGTGAAAACGAGTGAAACTAACTTCTTGATTTTACCTATTCGAGCAGTGTGCAGACACTAAAAACTGCTGTAAATGTAGTCCAATACCATAATAAACATAACAAACTTGAATAAGGCATTTCTAAAATAGTTTCTTTACTTGTAAGGTTAATAGGAATTTTTCAACTTAGTCTTTATTCTTAAGTTTGGCAGGCTGAGAATATTTCTCCATGAACCTTCATACAATCTTAATGTAAGAAGTTGTGTTATTTTCGGACAAAATATATTTGAGAAGTTTAATGAAAACTGGAATCACTGTTTTGGACTGCCAGCATGTTATATCTCAAAGTTTTAATTATAGTATAGTTGATGTAAGTTGGTTTTGGTGCTATACTGATGTCCTTAATTAGTTCTGTAATTAATTTGTTATTAAAATTGGCATCCAAGCACATCTGGAGAACACTGGTGTTTTAAATAGTGGCTAATCATTAAGGGTGAGTTTCAACCTAATGTTTTAGTGCAGTTTAAATGAAATACCAGCGTTCAATCATTGCAGGAATGGAAGCATGTATGCACCAAGGTTCTTGTCCCTAGCACTCCATCAGCTAACTCCTTGTTAAAACATGCCCTAAATTTTGACTGTCATTAATAAATTTATTCTGAGCATTATTTTTGGCTTCCAACCCCACTCCAGCCATGCGTTAAGACAACCGTAAATCTAACTGCACAGCTCCTATTACTGCGTAGAGAATACTGCAGCTGCATGGCAAAACATTGACTTCATATAAATTTGTGCTGCCAGTTTAAATGTATTTTAAAAAATTGACAGCAGGGTTGATGCTGGATCGGGCAGTGTCTGCCCATAGGACTTGAAACTGGGTCACGTGTTTGTGGAAGTGCTGCATGCACACATAAAGGTGATGTCTTTCTGTCCACATCTGATCTAGACTTCATCAGTGGTGCTGACTGACTCGGTGGCACATGGATCTGTTGCAGACAGCCAAGCAACTGTGGCTTGACTTGGCTGAACTGGAGTATCCACTTAAGCCAACCCTTCCGGTTTAAAGTCTTTCTGCTGTTACTTAGTAACTAAACTGAGGCTGTAGCTCTGTCTCGCCACCCATCCCCTCAGCAGCAAGTTTGTTTTGAGTGGGTTGCATGACGAGTATCCCACACTTCCCATCCCTTGCCCCTTTGGCTGCCGCAACTTGCTGTTCGGGTGCTTGTGCTCTCAGCTGCAGACCTGAAAACAGTTTGCCCACCAGAAAAGTGTTTTAGCTCCTCTAAACCCACTTTGCTTTTTAACGTGACTCAGGTATGACGTCCCGTTTTGGGATGCCAGGACACCAGCTGTTGGGCTCGGTACAACTAGGGGTGCAGCAACTTCTTCTGGTGAACTGGAGGAGGCCGAGTATGGGGTGAGCGGGGAACAATTCCAACTCGATGCGCTGCCAAGAGAATTCCCTCCCTGTTGCCTGGAGTTGCGCGTTGAGCTGGCTGAAACCCCACTTGCCGGGACCTCCTGTAGGTGCCGGTTGTGCCACGCACTGCCCTGGTTCCCCTGGGCTGCTGGGACGCCGGCAGGATCTCGGGCTGCTCGGGGAAGTTTCTTTTGGGGTGAAGGTTTTGGGGAAGTTCTTTCCCTTGGCGGGGAAGCAGCCGCCCCAAGGGCTGGCACACCCTGTCCCCGCACCCTGTGGCGGGACGGGGTGAAGAACGGCTTCCCGGTTAGCAGCTAATCTCATGCCGGCTGGGACGGAGAAATACAGAACCGTGAGAAGCATAGCGGGGAGCAGCAGAGTACGCGGAGAACATGGCGCGGGGGGGGGCCGGTGTGTGAAACGGGACTGGCACAAACTTCCTCCTCCCCAGCCGCTGGGATCTGTCTCTCGCCAAGCTGGCGGGAAGGTCCCTTCCCCCGCCCCAAGAACAGCCCTTTTAACGTGGGGGTGCGTGAGTGCAGGACGACGGACCTGCAGCGGCGGCGGCGGCAGCCCCCGGGCCATGGGAAGGGGGGGGAGAACAGCGTGTTTGTGGGGAGAGTCCCGCCCCGCCCCTCTCCCCGCGGGCCCTCAACCGCGGGGGGGGGGGGAGAGAAGGCGCGCGCGCTCGCGCGCGCCGCCACTTTGTTGTTCACTCGCCTACCGCCGCCGCGGCCGGCGGCGGCGGCGGCGTGAGGGCGCATGCGCGGGCCGCAAGCCTTCACTCCCCCCGCTCCCCCCCCGTCCATCCGGGCACCAGTGCCGAATTAGCATTGACAGCCGAGGCACAACTTTTTTCCCCAGGCAAAGTGAAATCAAGGCGCGCATTCCGAGGAAATATAGTCCCCCCCGTTCCCAGCCCTTTGCCGTCCCCATTGGCGGCGGGAGGCGGTGGAACGGCTGCGGGGCGGAGCGGGGGAGGAGGCGGTGGAGAGAGGAGTGTGGGAATGGGGGGGCTGGAGCGGGGGCGCGCGGGCGGGGGCGCCGGGGGAGGGGCCCCCCTACTTTGGCGGAAAGTGAGTGATGAGTCTGTGTCCCCAGCAAAGAGGCAAAGAACTTGCTCTGCAGACTGAGTAGTTGTTTCTTTCGGTTGTTGTCGCTTTTTCCTTTTTTTTTTTAAATTATTGTTATTATTACTGCCATTCCTTTGATTATTTTAAACTTTTTTATTATTTTTTTCCTGGTCTTTCTTTCCTTTTTTATTCTTTTTTTAATTACTTTCTATTTTTTCCCGTGGAGGGAGGGGTGGCTGCCTGGCAGCGGGTCGGTTGCAAAAAGCGAGAAAGAAAAAAAAAAAGCCAAAAAAAAAAAAAAGGAAAGAAAAGGAGGAGGAAAAAAACAAAACAAACAAAAAAAGCCAAACAAAACCAAACCAAAAACCAAACTAAACAAACAAACAAAAAAAAACTTCATTCGGATCTGAAAGTGGCAGGAAAGTGCCTGGCAAGTTGCAGGGATGGAGCTACACAGCTTGCAAGAGGCGTTAAAAGTGGAAATCCAATGTCATCAGGTAAAAAAAATACCAACAATAAAATTATAAGCAAATAAAAAATGCTCTCGTATCCCCGGCGCTTTTGAGAGGGAGAGGAGGATCGGAAGGGAGCCCGTGGTGCATGCTTACCAAGTAGCCTTCGCTTCTTGTCGCAGGGTCTATCGATCAGGGGAGGGGGGCAGCGGGGCCGGAGCCGCGGCCGGGGCGGCGGAGGAGGGGAGTCGGGGCCGCGGCGGGGACCCCCCGGGCCCCCCTCGGCCCCCCGCGGCAATGGCGAGCACTTCGCCAAAGTAGTTTTGCGGCTTGTTTGGCTGAGTTTTGGTTTGGGGTTTTTGTGTGTGTGTGTGTGTGTGTGTGTGTGTATGTGGTGTGTGTTGTGGAGATGCGGAGTTAACGTTGCGGTCGGTGATAGTGCTGCGTGTGTGTGCGTGAGTGTGAGTGAGTGAGTGTGTGTGTGTGTGTGTGCGAGTGTGTGTGTGTTGGAGAGATTAGGACGAGACTTGAATATTTATGAGCTTTGCTTGAAACTGACTCGCAGTGTTTACTTGCCTCTTTGTTCCTTACCCCCCTCCCTCCCCCGTCCACACACATACATACATTTTAAAAAAAATCCATTAAACTTGAAACAGTTTCTAATTCCTCCTTTTTTGGGGGTGATTTTTTTTTTTTTTTTTTTTTTTTTTAGAAACTAGTTGCACAGATGAAGCAAGATCCACAGGTAAATGCAGATCCTTTTTTTTCTCTTATTCAGTATTTTATCCCTGCTGTAATAAGCGCAGTTGTGCTGGGACAGCAGGATGAGAAACTTTATCAGTAAGAGATCTCATTTTGTAGCCTGCACTGAGCTTTCTTACTAAGGAGGGTGTTTTGTGTGTGCATGCTTTCGTACGGCTTTGATGGAACGGTTTTGCCTTTGAACAATTTCTAGATCGCAAGTTTATTCATTACAGGGGTTAGTTTACACTTTGGCTTTAATATGCATCTTGTTGCCGTTTTTGCAGAACGGGGATCTTAAGAAACAAATCCATGAAAGGCAATCAAGAATAGCAGCTCTTAATGAGAAACAAGTAAGGAACAGATCGATTCAGTTGTGTTTGTTTTTTCTTCTTGTTTTTACAATGCACTATCTAAACATCCGAAAAGTGTCTGCGTTAGCTGAAAAATACCTACAGCAGGGAATATAACATCCATTTTCCTAAGCGTAAAGTAAGAAAATGCATGTTTTCAAAATGAGGTCGGAGTCTCGGGTGTCTTGCTGGGGGAAGGAATGATTTTAGTACTAGTACTAGAAAGATAGCAGTAGTTAAAACGTAAAAAGAAAAAAAAAAAAAAATGAGGCGTCCATTTTGAGTTGGTCGACATGTTTTAGGAATATGGAAAATTCTCCTGTCTTGGGCTACTTTGTGCACTTCCGTGTAATGTGCCGAGCAAGAGTTGGGAGGGAGGAGGCTGGTGCCGAGTTAGGAGCCATTGCTGGGTTTGATTACAAAACTGATTTTTATTGATCACTTTATTTTCTTTCTTTTCTTCTTTTTTTTTTTTTCCTCCCCACTTGCCTTTCTCTTCCCTTGGTCTGATCTGACGTGTTAGATTTTGATTCGAGTTCACTTAGGCACTTTCACTTTCCCCCCCCTTCCAAAAATACGAATAAAAACAGATTAACCTGTTTCAGCTGCCAGGGGAAAAAAAAATACATAAAACGGGGGAGGGGAACAAAACAAACCAGAAACCTCCCTCCCTCCCCCCTCTCTGTTTCCCCCTTCCCTCCCCAAACTTTCTCGTCCTTCTTTTTGTGCCGAGTGACCCCCGGGACCGCTGCTCCGCCCGTGACCTGCTCCCCGCCCCCCGGGAGGAAAGTTGCCGGGCGCGGCGGGGGGCGGCGGGTGTTCAGCACCGCGGACAGCGGCCGCCGCCGCCGTGCGCACACTCACGCCCGCACGCTCGCATTCACACTCACCGAACTATCCGCACCCCGCCCCCCCGCCTTCCCCCCCGGGCCTCTGTCCCCACTTCCAGGACTTCCAGTGCAGGAAGTGCAGTTGACAAAACCAGCAGGAGAGCTGCTTGAGCCACCCCCCCTCAGGGTTAACTTTCCCTTTCCACCCCCCCGCTCCTTATGCCCCCTTCCCCTGGGGGCCGGCGCGGCAGTCCTGAACTCCCCTCCCTGTCCCTCGGCTCCCGGCCCCGCCGGCGGCGGGAGCGAGCGCAGTTCCACCGGAATGCAGCAGCCCTTTCAGCACCGGGGCCGGGGACAGCGCCAGCGGGGCGCCGTGCTGCCAGCCCCGCAGCCACCGCCTCCTCCCCAGCCAGGGACCTCCGGGGAGAGGCGAAGGGGCGCGTGTGCGATTCCACCCCTTTTCTCCCCTTCTTTTTTCCCCTGATTTTGTTTTGTTTTGTTTTGCCGGAGTTGTGGTTAAAGTTGAAAAGTGATCCGTGCATATATAATATTTGCCCATAGGTGATAGTGATTATATGCCACCCTTTTCCTTCCAGTTTATTGTAATCAGAATTTGTCAGCACTCTCAATTTGGTAGTGGAAGCTTCCATTTTGTGAGGAAGGGGTGTTGGTTTCTTCTAACATGGAGAAAAGTCTGCAGAGTTTGAAGGTGGGGGATGGGGCCCCATTCATGCTGAACATTACCATTTTGATTGCTTTGATGCCATTTTTGGAGGGGGGAGGGGATAGAATACCCTACTCAGCAGAGCACAAAGATATTTAATCACTGTATAGAATCAAATCAGATACTGTCTTTTTTAAAGCCAATCTGACACTACGTGATAGCTAAGGGCTGTTAGTCCTTTTTTTGCAGTGTAAAACAGCAAGTTGTTGAGTCTAATACTACTATACTGAGTAGAAGATTTTTTTTTTTTTTAAACAAGGTAACAGCCTTTACTGCAACAATACATCTTTATGTGCTCTTTCTTCAGTATGGAAATAGTTTTACTGTTCTAAGTGGGTATTTAGAACATACATTTGATCATTTTCCCTTGTATTGTAGCAACTATTTCAAGGCTGTTTAAATTTTTATGATCATAGTAAATGAGAAGCTATTTATTATGTGTCATGTTGGAATTTAGATAAGGCAGAGAGACACATTTGAAAATACAGTTTGAATGTTCTGATTCAGCTCAGTGAAAAAGGTTTTTGCTAAGCTTGCACAACATATTTATGTGTAATCTAAACTAACTAGTGAGCAGTCGTCATATATTTATGACTTGCCCTTCTCATAACCTTATAAATAACTCTATAAACTATGAAGTAATTGAACATAAAATACTAAAATTCTGTAAACAGCCTATTTGGCCTAGCAGGAAACCTTCTGGTTTTAGGCAAAAAAACCTAGATTTTTTTCTACTGATTTTGTCATCCTGTGCAACAGGAATGTATAAATAAGACTGGCTGGTTATGTGGTGTCCTTTTGCTCCAGACTGCCACCTCTGGAGGTCTAAACTGAAATCTTTCTTGGGTCACAAGTGAAATGAGTGTGGAGGTCTTAGCCTTTGACCAAGTCATAAAATGGTGGTGTAACTTTGCAAACTTGCTATAATTAGTAGTTGCTCGTTAGGTAATGGCTTATAAATGAACTATCGGTCCTTGAGGGCATGCAGGAGGTGCACTGAAGGCTACTGAGACAATAGATGGGCTAAGGTTGGAGCCTTTTAGAGGCGTCAAGCTCTCACTTTTATGGCTATACCAAAACACTTAAGCAGGCAATATAAGTAGGGAGGTTATTTTTACATAAGTATTTACATTCCTTCCCTTCCTCCCCTCCCCCACCCCCGGAAGATTTGTTTAGGCACAACTAATTCATAATTCAATAATGTATACCTTTGATTATGCATGCACTGAATACAAAAGATGCTAAAATTGCATTTCAATTGAACTGCACATGTGGATGATGAAACAGATAGTAAAATGAATGGATGATCACATCATCCACATCTGTTAGAAATACAGCAGGAGTGAGGGTTATCTTTCAGTACCCCTATTCATCAGTTTTCCATTGTAGCCATTGGCATTTCTGGCAGTATTTCTTTTTCTTGAAAGCTACAAATAAAGACAGAAAGGACTGAATGACAAACTCAACTTTTGGTGAATGAGGTAAATGTATAAAGTAGACTTTTATGCACAGTTGGATTTTAAGTTGCAACCTAATTAAGGATCCTGGCCAGCCACTGATATTTCTTTTATGTCAGTTGTTTAGAGAAACATGGAATTAAATGCAGTTTTAATATTTTCTCAGTGCTTTCAAATAAGCACCGCAGAGCCATCATTTTCATTATTGAAATGATGCAGCTTTAGTCAATACTTAATTTGGCATCCAACTCAGAAAGACAAAAGTTAGACTTCTGTTAGAAGAGTATCTTTCATCTGCTATAGTTTTGATGAATTGTAATAGCATTTGAGAGTGGGTTACCTCTTCTTTAACAAGATATGATGTGTGAAGACTCCATTAGTTGGTCCAGTGGTTTTACACCTTCAATCTACAGCACATGCAGAGCAGCGGTAACATTTTTATCTAAATTGTCAAGCAACAAGCATTTATATGTAAATAAAAGAGCTATCATAAGAGCCAGCATTGGCCTTAAAGCACACCAGAGGTGCTCTGCTGCATGTGATTCTTGCTTTCTTTATGTCCTTAAAGAGTCATTAAGGGTCTTTTAATTTTAGAAAGTTGCCTCTTATTAATTGTTAAGATAAACAAATACACAAACCTTTAACCTCCAGTCAGAAGTTACTTGTTAGTGATAGAAGCATTAGGTGGTAAGCCAGGTCTTAAAAATTAACAATGAGCATGTGTGGGCTACTATATTTTCAACTGCGATGAACTCTGAATTCAGACAGCCTGTCCTAGAGCGCAGTAATAAAAATATGTCTTCCTGAAAGACATTATGTGTATGCCATTCACTTATGCACTGCCTCATTTCTTTACCATAATTTACTATCTATGCAGAAAATCAACATTAGTGTCAGGCAGACTTTCCCATCCTGTGTTATTGCTGGTTCATATTTTTGGGTAGTATATCTGAAATTAAATCACTGAGTGTATTTTGCCTGTGGTGATCACCAGTAAAGCCCGTTTGTGGAAAGTGTTAGACTTCTTAAAATTTAAGTGCAGTTCTTACGCAAGTTGTTGGAAATGATTTAGCTCAAGATGTCTGGTTTTACTGATGTTGTATCTTTGGCCGGGAGAAAAGGAGAAAGTGTGTTTTTGGTTTGTTGAAATTCATGCTGGGCTGTGCCTGGAAATGACAGCATTGTTTACCCGTGTTAAAGGGTAAATTATTGGTATTTGCCAAAGCTCAGTATTTCATACGGCTGGGTACTTTCAAAATCGTTGAAGTAAAAAAGGGTTATAAGCTTCAGTGAGAACTGAAGTAAAACCTGAAAGGCATTTCCAAATCAAGTTGAACCTAATGCCAAACTCTGTCCCAAGGTACACACAGTACTCCAGTTTGTTGTGGCAAGAATTGCATCTATGTATGACTTGGTGAAGTTGAGGGAGACGGGGTGATGAGCTCCCAGTTGAAGTATTAAACTTTTCAATCAACGCATTGAGTCCTTAAACACAAAGACAGCAGGTATTAAATATGGGCTTGACTTTGCAGTTCTTCTTCTGCACATTGAGGTCTTGCTGACTTTGCCGGGAAATCTGAACAACTGCAGAATCAAATGAAACTTGCATTAAAGTAAAGATTAGTTCTGCATTGTAATTCTGAAAGCTTCAATTCCCTTTTATTTAATTTTTTATTTTTTCAAGTGCTAGAATCAGCTAGTAATGTATTGGTTGCTTTTGCTATCTGTAGAAAAAGTGAGAAAACTAGGGAAGAATTTGCCTTCAGCTCCTTGGAGGAGAGCCTTGCATAATGACAGTCCTAGCATTCTGTTTGTGCTTTCAGTAACATTTCATACTGGGGAAAAGTGATAATTAAGGGCATTTTCATAGGGGTGAAACACAGTGGAAATATGTATACTTGTGGCTTTCTATCTTCTGTTAGGTTGCCCTTGTAAGATTCATGGGAATCGCACATCCGTATGAAAATGCGTACTGGAGGTGGTTAGAACCGCCTTTTGTTTGGTAGCTGCTTGACTGGCATGTGAAATGCTATTTCATTCCAGCATTTTTCTTTGACCATACATTTTTCTGTACTTGTACAGTATATCACTTGGCAGGGCTAAGAGTTGAAAAGTAAATGTTACATTCATTCTTACCATTTTAAAGGGTTCACTTTGATATTTTAGCCACTTAAAACACCTGCTGTCAGAACAGTACAATTGATTTCAATTAACTTTGAATTTCTTCAATAAGATGACTCTTATAATAACTCCAGTAATCCCATGATGCCTCATTAGAGGAGCTGGCTATGATGATTATCCCTGTGATTTAGCAATTTTTTCCTTACAGTGCCTTTGTCTATTCGGAAAAAGGAATTATGCCAACAATACCTTTTTATTTCACTTCTGATTTTACACTAACAGTACTTGCTACCTGTTACACATTGTAAAGTATCTAATTTATACGTGCAGGAACAGGTATTTGTTCAGATGTACACAATACATCCCCTTTGAAAGCGGAGACCCTTTCAGAGAAACTTGATGTAGAGTTTTGTATAGGAACTCTATGTCTCGGAGTTAGAATTTATTTTAGTTTTTTAGTACACACAGTTAGACAGTTAAAAGTGGTGCTTCTGCAGGAGTCTTTGTCTAGAGCTCTGGTTCAATAGAACAAATTCTCCACTTGTTTGTGCCATGTATGCAGCTTATCCAGAGCAGTGTATCGCATCAGGAATTTATACCAGTTCACCTTGCTTCAGGATCTTGTCTGTGGACTCATTCTGCTTGTGCAAGAGAAGGGGAATGTGTCTCTAAATGTCTTCTTTTCCATAGCATGGTGCTAGAGAAGGGTTTTGAGTTGTAATTTTAACTCACATTTCCAGCAGGGTACTGCAACACTCTAAACACTTCTGGTATGTTCAAGTAGAGAAAATCTCTTTTCATCTCATTCCAGATTTGATTTTCAAGTTGAAAGCATGAAGGCGTATAAAGGCACGTTAATACAGAGTTACTTTTAACTTTTCTCTCTATGCCTTTCTCTTTGTGATCAAAGATAAAATATGGAGTATTTTTGTACTTGATTATAAAATTATACCCCCCTCTCCCCTCTGTCCCCCAAAACAAAATCTGAAGCATCAACACAATTTCTAATCAATAGAGTTAAAGGGTAGAAGTTTGCAAATCAATGAGACAAGGCTGTGGTAAATAGTGTATGTGTGGCCATGATGTCAAGGAGGGCAATTTGTACACACAGAGTAGTTGGACGTAGAGGAAGTATGAAAATGGGCTGCAAGTTTAAGATAAGAACAAAGAAGAACAAAAAAAAAGAATTGAACTAATTGAAGTGCAGATTTGTCTTTCTGCCATGGAAGTAGACGGTTATTTCAGCCTAACAGACTTGTATTTGGTTTATCCAATCTTCATAGCTGAATCATCTTGACCACACTTCCCTTGTATGCATGGATATAAATGTATGGGCTGTTGTGGATTTTGGTTGTGTTTTGTTTGTTGTTGCTTTTTGTTGTGTTTTGTTTGTTGTTGCTTTTTTTATTTTTTTACTTAAGGTGGTACTACTTTTTATTTGGAAATCTTCGTCTTGAGCCAAAACGTACTTCCTTAAACATGCTTCCCCCCTTCCCCCCCTTTTTTTTTTTTGATTCAGCTACTTATTGTTATGTAGTAGCAATTTCCAGAGTGTCATATGAAATTGCTGATGCGGCTTAGTTCTAGCTACAACCTGAGACTGCCAATAGTAAGCATTTATTGAAATCTAATGTATACCACAGGGCTTTTTTGCACATGTACAGGCAGACCCTTCTGGTTAATGTATAGAGGAAGGGGAAAAATAGGAGGATGTATTTTCTTTTTTTTAACCCATGGAGGAGTTCAAAATGACCCTTTGACTGAATAAAAGTAAACCAGAGAACTGGCCCTAAATGTGGCTGCAGTAAAATCAAAACAATAAGTACCTGGGAATGCTGTGGATATGATGGGTTGCATTAATTTGAGGTTTTTAGAGGCAATCTTATTTTTAGAGTTGGAATTCAGTCTTAAGAGCCTGGGCATTGAGGCTGTGGCAAGAACAATGGGTTGGCCTGAAAGTTTGTCTGATTGCTTGCATTTAATCAAGAGAAACTTACTGTTAGTCTTGAAACAGAAGTTAGATCTGTGTAGTGTATAGGTTGTTTTCCTTTCTGCACTGATTTAACTTGATCATGTTGGTACTTTGTGATGTAGCTTACCTCTGACCCAGTGAGAAGGAATGGAATAGCCCTTCTGTGTAAACTCAGCTATCGATGAAAAATCGTACAAGGTTACAGAAAGTGAAAATGTGTATTACATTTTGATTAACATGAGTCAAGTGAGAATCACTGATACTTTTGACATGTGCAGAAGTTAACCTGCATTTTCTGTAATTTCCCATTTTTCTAAAGCGCTTTGAATCAGCTAAGATTGCCTAAAGATTTATTGGTGAACCGAAGCCTTCTTAAGAATGAGAAAGATGAGAGAAGCTTCCATTCTCAGAAATGTACAGACTCTGTGTATAAATGTGCTTGTGTGTATGTGTGGTTGGGCGTGAGCATAAGGTCTTTCTCTTTGATATCATTCAGGCAGAAAGCCAATATGCGCATGTAAATGAGCCTGAAAATGTAATTAAAAATATATACATACTGGGGACTGTGATACAGAATTTAATATGAGATGCAGGTTACAAAGTGACAAGTAACATTTCCTATATAATCACTGATACTAACTCTCATCTGTGATTTATGTATCTCATGTGTTTTTAAGTGCCAAACAGATAAATGCTGAAATTACTTCTTTAGATGTAATTTCACCACAGTGAGGGAATGCAAAGTATGCCTTGCCCATTCTTTTCCCTTCAACCAAAACAAAAGCCAGAATACACCTACCATGAAAATGTTACTACGGAGACTAAAAGTATTTTATATAAGACGAGATAAAGACCTTTTTGATAACATATCTTTCCTGGCAATGAAAATGTGACAAAATAGTCTTATTTGTGGTGTTAACATATTTAAGATCAAGGGAATTCTGAAAATTGTTGCCATGCATCTAGGAACTCATACACAGATGGAAAAGATAAAGCTTGCCAGGTGAAAGACATAAACAATCTTGGCCTTTACCTCAGTGTAGATAACAAAGGCTTACACATAAAAGCTTATATGAGAGGCATCTCAGAAACTCCAAACTTTGGGCAAGAAGCCAGTTTTCTTTGCCTGAAAGTATTTTCTAAAAGTTAAGTTAATGCTGAGTGCAGAAGCTGACATTTCTGCTCTCCAGCTTGGAAAGAAGCTATTTGGAAAAGCTTTATTTTGCATTTAAAAATACAAATGGAACTCTGATGTATTTCCATCAAGAGCTCCGTAGCCCATAAATATATACAACCTAAGCCAGTGCCTTATTTACGTTATTTTATTAACATTCTTTGCTGAGTGGGCTTGAATGGAGCACAATTTCTCATATAGAGGATCTAATTATAAACACAAGGGACAGAACCAAATAAGCAGTCTTTAAAGGGAAAAGAGTCTAGCAGCTTTGTTTAAAGTGTCCTTTAATGAACTTCTTTAGCAGCTTGTATCTTAGCAACACATTTTATTACATACCAGTGCGGGAGAAGCAGTTTACAGATGGAGTTGCACACAGTAATTTATTTCCCCCCCTTTTTTTTTCCCTTTTTTTTTTTTTTTCCTACTTCTCTGTGGTGACTCAACTGGAATGTGCAGAGTAGCTTTTCTAGCACTGATAGCTCACTCGAAATCCCTGATTGGTTCATTTGTATCTGTTCTGTTTTGTTAGTTGATGAAAAAGGCATTTAGTATGGTAAATGCGTAGGGATTTTGCTTGCTCTTAGAAATTCAGATATGTCTGTTTTGAATAGGCATGGATTTAAATTAAAAAACAACCCAAGGTTCTTTCAATGCACTTTTTAACTTGTATTTGTTCCACTCAGTGCTAGTCCTTGTTGCACACACAGGCGAGATTCGAGATTTGTAGGTTATTTACTCTCCAGTGTTACACAGGGTTATTTTAATCTATTGTCTTTACTCCTCTAAAACTAATTGGAATATAGCAGTGACAGGAATATTTGCAACCTTTTTTCTTTCTTCTTAGACAAAAACTGTCACTTAAACTGAAAATATACAAATAACTGTTGTTTTAAGCCCAATTGAAATACTGCATTACTGTCGCTCCTTCAAATGGCCTATACTATTTATCTTTGTTGAAAGAAATACTTTTTGTTCACTCTGTTGCTAACTAGAGACCAAGTTCTGTTTGTATGTTTGAGTGGAAAAGTCAGTGAGTAGCATTTTTCAATAGGGTCTGTTGAGGAATGCAGAACTACTGATTATTTGTATGACCAATAGAATCTAGACTTCATTATTTTTTTCTCATGAATTAAAGGGGAAAAAATGCCTTTTATGAGCAAACAAAATACTATTCAGCCCAATTTACATTTTCTGCTGGCTAGGCAGGTGTAAATCCAGAAATATATTTCCCTGGAGTTACCCAGAGTTTGCGCTGGTGTGATAAAAATCAGAATCTGGCCAGAGGGAGAGAAGCAGGTAGGAAAAGGAGAGAGCAGGTGAAAGCAGTCCAGAGTGTTAGGAGTGCCCAAAGAAGACAGAGATTGTTGGCTTGGAGATACTGCTCTTGAGGATGGCTTCATTACACTTGTGTTAAGAGCTAATATGTTAGGGTTTAATATTAAAAAGACAAAACCCATCAATTTCATAAAGTCCATTGGTATTTGCAAGTAGACAGGAGATAGTTTTGAGAGAGATTTAATTATTTATTTGCTTAACATTAGTAAAGTGTAAATGCATTTCCAATAACTGTCAATCTGTTATGTTTCTTGAATCCTTAGTTCAAAACAGAAATTCTTCTCACTCTAAAATATGACTCAGTTTTGTGGTTTCAGTATGTCAGGCAACAGTCTGCCTGTTATCCCCTTTGGATCTGCAGTATCTCAGCCTTAATAAGAGCGTAAAAGAAGTCGTCTGAACTTTAAAAGCAGAAAGTGTGCCACAAATGGAGGAGTAAAAGATGCAGTCCCACCTACCTTTAAAATGCTGTGATATTAGACCCAAGGCAGAAGGATGTCCTCTGAAGCCAAAAATGATTAAGTTGTCATGTGATTAACTTACTTTTTTCTTTTACAATTCAGTCCACTGTTTATTAACTTAAATTGGATTGAAAAAACTCTAAGCTGGGGGAATGCATCAGAATCTTGCACAATCACCAGAATTAATGATGACAGCCTGAACTGTCAAAAGAGCTAAATCATGAAATTTGCAGTATTGTTAGACAAAGGGTTATATGTTTTTCTGCAGCTGTATTGGCCATAACAGAAGGGACTGGCAGTTTCTGATAACAATTCATGTCCTTTCATGAGAAATAGTATTTACGCTATGTACAACATTTGAAGACCATGTCTCAGGGTAATTTTTTTTTAATGTGGTAGCACTGGGAATATTTAAGTGAGGTATAAAAACAAGAGTCTTAACATATTTAGAAATTTCCTTTGCAAATGTTGTGGTAACAGAACAAAATGGAGAACTTAATTATTTTCCAAAACATTTAGGAAGCAATTAGTAACCTATGTATCAGATTGGCTGAAACAAATCAACCAGCTCCAGTTGTTCATTTTTCCTTCAATAAAGGAAGAAAATACTGTTTGTTTTGTTTTTTCAGAAATGCAAACATTTCCTGAAACTTCTTTAACCCTCTGGGCTCTAGCACTACACCTCATTACGGAAGTACTTTTACTAAGGGAAACTTAAAGGAACCTCCATCCCAAGATGAAGCAAAGACTCATTTATAAACAATGAGAGCAGGAACAATAGAAAGCTGAGTGCATTCTGCATGAATAATATAACTGAGGATTGTGAAAAGCCTATGATTTTCGTATGCCAAACTCAGTGTGGGAGTGCAGCATTCAGCTGATTTTTTCGACACTGAAGATTCATCCCTTCTCCCCCCCATGTGTATGTGCAAACATACACAGGGGACTAGCACTGATGAATAAAGAGAGTCATGAGCAGCTCCTATGCAGTGATGTTGAGACTTGGGTGTAAATTCATAACAACTAATGGAACTTAGGTTGAAATCTAGGGCAACACTTGGCTTTAATATATGCCTTAGGTGGGTGGAAGAAAGGCCAGAGACCTGTTTTAAGAATAGAATTTGAGCATCAGTCTATATTCTTGGCTGCAAGTCTGATTTTTGTTTGCATTTGTGAGTTTTTAAGTCACAGAGCTTATGAGGCCTTCAGTATGAACTCACATTTCTGGTTTTAAGCTTTGGGTTTCAGGCCTCTTGGTTGAAAAATTTTGGCTATAGTTGGTTATTTTCTCCTTTTTTCCTCTTGCATTTTCTTAATTAAAGTCATTCTGAATTTTCATTCTAAAAAGCTGAGCTGTAAGCTCTTTGGATCTGGGTCTGCCTTTGTCCTGTGTGCATTTAGTGTTTGGCTTAATGATACTGCTTTCCAGAACTCCCAGACCATAAGGTAATGCAAAGTGAGTAGTAAATTAAAGGCAATTGTAGCTGATGTTTTGCCATACACAGCGGCAGAATAAACTTTCCCCAAAACTCATCTTTTAGTTTCTTTGCCAAATATGTTACAAATATAGAATAAGCAAGCTGGAATTTTCCTGGCTTAGGCTGGCTGAGGCGGCCCATTCCATCCACTGTTATGGGTTGCTATCCTATAAAGATGTTCATAGTTTTATAGAAAATACTATATATGTAGTTATTTTCTTAAAGTTGAGGAGTTGTGATTTTTTTTGCAGTTCAGTCCTTGGTTGCTCTTTGAAATTGCCACCTATTAAACTGATTGCTGTCAAATGGTAATGATGGATTTTGTAAGACGATCTGATGTCCTGAAAGCTGGTCTGAAATCTACTAACGTATTTCCTGAAGGTCCTTCTGCTAGCTGATGCTGTTTCGTTCTACGAGTGTTAGCAGTTTTGTTGGCTTCAATTGAGCTGTGACTGTTGATACTTTCCAAGCACCTTGACCAGGTGGACATAACTTCCTCCACCATCCCCAAGATACTCTTTGTAAAAAAAGGTCCTAAGGTGGCTAACCACTGTTACAATGTTTTACTTGGTCCCTAAGATTCTTACTGGTCATTAAGCTAGTTTCAGCTGAGGCCACTGTTAGTTTGCCTATGGTGTTTCTGTAAAGACTGGCTGAACCTTCGGATTTTGGTGGCACTTGAATAATTTCTTTAAAAGATAGCTTTGAAATGTTAATCCAGGACAAAGTCAAAATAGTAACTAGGCAAAAATTACTACATCTTTACTTAATGATTCACTATTGCTTGGAAAAAGATCTTTTGATCAGCAGATACTTATGTATTCATCAGCTGGGCTGTTGCAAACTATCATGTGAACCTATAAAGTTTTTCAGATGCATAGTTTTCACCAGATTAGACACATACATGACCTGAATTTTATTATGTTGAAGTTTCTGGATGCAGCTGAGCTCCGAGCTCCCGTAGTCTGCTGGGTTATGATCCACTGAACTATTTTTACCTTCCCAGGTTAAGGATCCATTAGGTAGGAGCAATTCCTTCAAAGACATTACACTATTTCAGCTTAGAAAGGCTTGAAGTTAGTACTTGAAATGGAGTACTGGATGTCCATTGGAATTTGGTTTGATATGCTGAATGTGCAAGGAATCAGTCTAAACCAGAAATTATTTGGTTGCTGTACAGGGGTATCCAATATTATTCTGAGATAACTGTCTTCTGTCTAGACTAAGAGCATCCAAAATGTTTGGGTGGTTTTTTTCCTGTTTTGTTTTGTTTGGTGGTTTGGTTTTTTTTTTAGTGGGAATGGCTTAGAAGGAGAAGGCGGCACAGAGATTTATGTTTCAAGGGCCAGATTCTGCCTAACTCAGTTGTTTTGACATAAGCACCCTTCATATTTTAAGGAGAAAAAAACCCTTCACCTGGCGGAAGAGGATTACAGACTGTACAGAGATCCAAACACTCAAAGAGATGAGAAACAGGAGTAAGAGATGATATCTAAAATAAAGAGAGAAAAGTTTAAGCTTATGAATTCTTTGTGAACGCAACAGGGAGGCCCCAGTATTGGGATGGGAGATCAAGAGGGATAGTTAAAAGTTTGAGACGGGAAGATGGTTGTCTTTCCCATTTCCTCACAAGCTGAGGAGATTCTGTGGAGGAACATACCCATAGCTGGCATAGGTCTGAGCAGTTTCCACTTCCAACATTTCCTCTTGTCCCACAAGAAATAGAAGCTAACATTTTAAGACTAATAAGCTAATGATAATAGGCAGAAATTCTGTTCTGCAAGTTTGATGCTAGATGGGGAGTTAAGACAAGGATTGGTATTCCTATGTGGGCTTTTCAGTCTTACTGTATTTGCATGAAGTTGATCCATTCTTGCATGGAACAAACTTTGCTGAATGTATATCCAGAAAACATGCAGTGAGCTGAGTTTTAATGTAACTGAAGTCTTTAATGGTTAGACATTTTGAAATGCTGTGCATTTTTATTTCATAAGGCTAATATACTCCACCTTATTTTAATTGCCTGCAATAACTGGAGGTGTGATTGATTTTTTTCTCTACTGGAATGTCATTACTAGCCTTTCTATATTCAGATGTCCATGTTAAAATGTTTGAATAACTCTCTATTTAGAGTTGATATCTCTACTCAGTGTAGTGATTTCAAGCTGAATCATTTAATTTGAATTTATTCTTAACCCCCAGAGTGGATGTGTAATTTTTCTTCCCTTACTGTGTACCAAGAGGTAATATAAAGCTGACCTAGGAAAGTGCACAAACGATCCCCTCTTACTTTTCGTTTAGGTAAACCTACCTCAGCTTTCATAGGGCAAGTAAGAAAATACATCAACACTGTCTGAGAGATGTTGACATCTGATGCTATCACTTGCCATGACTAAGATTATCTGTTTCTAATGTAAATGTTTATAAGGAGTAGTGCAAGTAATCATAGAGTAAAAACTGAGCTTCCACTAGACACTGGTAGTTTTGTCTCCCAGCTAGCTTCCTATCTTTACTGCCTCTCTTTTCAGATTCCTAATGCTTGTAGCATTATCTGGTACACGAGACCCAGAAAAATCAATGTGATTCATAAACACAGTTGAATCTCATTTGGCTTAATTTACTGTTAACATTTTGCTCACTGTAGAAAAGCAGGCAAATGTAACTGAAAAAAAGCATACTAGTGGCATTGTTTAAAGTTAAATAA
The DNA here is from genome assembly GCA_009867235.2 of Psittacus erithacus. Classification (NCBI taxonomy): domain Eukaryota; kingdom Metazoa; phylum Chordata; class Aves; order Psittaciformes; family Psittacidae; genus Psittacus; species Psittacus erithacus. The sequence continues at coordinate 81,475 of WYDI02025685.1, read as the reverse complement.
TATTGGCTGTTATAAAAGAAAGGAACAAATGAGTAGTCTTCGAATATTCCTTTTTGCTAAAAAGTAGTATTTTTGGACCCCAAACTTTGTCAGTGTAGACCAGTGCTACGAGGAGCTGTGTAAGCTGCCTGGTAGGGGACCAAAATGCCAGTGGTAGTAGGACTGGGGACTGTATAGGTTGGGTTAGGTCCGGTCTCACTGGTATCAGGGTTGTGCTGTAACATAACTGACCACTCTTTTATTCCCCAGAAGATGCTCAGATACCACAGATATAGTTGACCCTATACAATTCTTCCCTGGCACACAGTCATGAATTCATGCTGTCAGGATGTTTTTTCAATGGCGTGAGACTCCTCCACAGTAATGAGTCTGCATAGAAACACATGACTACATCACACAATTAAATGGACAGTGGCGTATGCTAAGGAATTAGTGTATAGTGGTGTGCTTGGTGTGTAACGACTGTTTCTTTAAAACTTGAGAGGTACATGTTGAGTAAAGGTAAATTATACAGTGATCCTCTTACTGCAACTACAATAGAAATGAAGGTTGGGTCTTGTGTTAGTCTCAAAGAAGTGACAAGAAGAATGAGGTTCTGGACAACTTTCCAATAGGGAAAGTGAGAGCAAACAGGCAGTCTCTTAATATCCAGGGGAATCTGGCACGCAAAGGCATTGAGGAGCCTTGGCTGGCTGCAGGGGAAGAAAACACATAGCAGCAACTCCTTTGTGAGCTGTAATGTTTGGAACTATTTCTCCAGGATATGCAAAAAATGTGAGGGAATGAAAGGGTAACTAACTAACTCAGCGTGTTAGCCGGTCTCTATTGCATGTGGGGAGACAGTTCCAGCTGTCGTAAATTTCCTGATGCACAGATGCTTTTGTCATATTAAGAAACTGATTTCAAATTACTTACTGTTCTGGTTCTTAAAGCTTCAGTCATAGGAGTGTCTTTTTCAATAATTTGAATGCAGAGGGGTTTTGTGGTTTTGATTTTCTCTTTTCAAAATAGAGGTTGCTGACTTTGTAGGACCATGTTGGTATTCTCACAGGAAGTCAGAAGGTTTCTGGCACTTCATGCTCCATTGTGATTTTGGTACCTAGAAGGGGCTTGAAACATTTTTGCAGAGTGCAGCATTGTGCTTGGATACAGGGTGTAAAAGAAAGGGCTCTCTACACAGTCAAGAGATGGACGTGACAGTTTAAGTTCTGACACTGCTATTTCTTTTTTGCTGCCAGGAAGCGCCAGAAGATGGCATGGTTTGTACAGATGCATGCTTGAAAGTGAATGAGTGAGCTTGCGAAACTGCTATTAATAAACTCGGGTAGGGTGTTAAACACTGTCATAAAGAAAAGCAGCAGCATGCAGTATTTTAATCCTTATTTCTTCTTTCCGCCAGTAAGGGACAGCAGTGAAGTCTGGCCTGTCAGCCTATCCTTTTCTGAGTTTGGATGGCAGACAAAAAGGGAGGGAGAGGTGAAAAGAAAGCAAGTGTGATGTAATGTTGGTGCGACATACGCAGAAAGGTCAGTCTGACAAAAAAAGGGTATTGATGGTACCTGGAAAAGACACCACCTCTCTCAAGAATTTTGATGTAAAACTTCCTGTATCTCCTCTGTATCTGTCAGCTGAACCCTGAAAGGCACAGGCTTATCCCTCTAGCTTTCCCCTTCTCTCTCCTCAGTTCCCAGAAAAAATGCTGGGAGGAGCACAGGGTATTAAGATGATATTTTACCACCTTAAGTGAAGTGCCAGAGTCTGTTAGTTTGGAGATTCAAGGTGTAAAACTGTTTCATTTTATCAATCCTACTGTTAGGAAGTAGGAGTGTATTTTAAAAAGCTGTGTTTGTGGGGATTCTGCAGTATTAGCAGGCTCTGCGTGGCCTCCCAGCATTTTCACTGAAGGAGAGGAGGAGGTTTCCACGCCTCACACTGCTCCTTTCTGTGCGCAGAGGTACCGGCTGCCATCTAGGGGGAGGAGAACTGGTGAAGCTTTGGCTCTCTTGAGTTGCCGTAGCCTGACCAATGCACATTATAACTTTCTTTTTACAAATAGAGACAGATGTATGTTTGCTTTCTCTTATGGGAGGAGGAGGAGCTGTGTGTGATGTGAAGGGACAAGATGCCATTCATTTCACTTTAATGAACTGAGCCAGCAGGTAGACAGTTAGGTTACTTTTTGGTGTTTGAAAAACTCAAACAGAAAAGATACTAAGAGGCAATAATACATGTGGGCACATTTGAAAGGATTGCCGTTCCTTTACTCAAACCAAAGTTTGCTTTCATTTAGCTGAAATTGGTGAAAGTTTTTACCAGTTTACTTCAGTGCAGTGGTTTGAATTGGTTAATACTGTATCACTGGCCTTTTCTGAATGTAAAGGACTATGAAAATGTAAAGAATTACGCAAATTCTTAGTTAAAAATTAAAGTACAGATATGAATTTAGACAGAAGAAGAACCACTTAAAACTCTCTCTCCTACCATAACTGTTTCAGCACATGACATGCTGTTGCTGATAACCACTGCATTGTAAAATTCATAGAAGAGCTGTGTGATTAAGGTCGATAATACAGAGTTGCTATGTTTTTGTTTTGTTTTGTCTTAAACATTGGCTATCCAGACACTGGCACGTCCTTTTTAAGGGCAGGTCGAGCTTAACTCTGTGACTTGGTCTTTTATGAGTTTTTGAGGCAGAGAGCTTTATGCTGATTCCAGTGTATGCCAGGAATAACTCTGCAGAAGTTGGTGGAGTGTTGTAATATTGAAACTGCTTTTAGACTAACCACAGTTCTTATGGGGTACTTGAAATTTGCTCCTTGCCATCCTGTAGGCTTGTTTCTGCAAATGGGGCATCTAGGGGATAGGTCATATTTTCTGCTAGTTTAGAGTTTTCTGAAATCAGTACATTTACACTAGTGGAGAACTTGGGTCAGTATGAGTAAATGTGGGATTTTAACAAGCCTATCAATAAATGCACTCTGTTAATTTTTTTTTTCCTCCCTTCATTTCCTTCGGTAACTACTGTGTTCTGATGCAGAAATACACATAAGTACATTGGTTTGCAAGGATGCGTAGTTTGGATTTTCATGTTGAAGCCAGGGATGTGTTTATTTCACAAAGAGTTAGTGTATGTAGAAGTATAAAGAGGCAGTGATTGTTTCACGAAGTTGACCTTCAGGTACTGGATAATTGTTTCAAACTTCTTTGGAATAACTCATCTTAAGTTAAGACTACCTGTTAAGGATGTTGGAACTTCTGGTGGTTGGCAGGTTAGAAAAGCTCCCTATGTATTTTCACAGTCTGTAAGAGCTAAAGGCAGGTTTGCATCAGACTCAACCCTCTGCCCCCTCCTCCCAGCTTTATTGGACGTAGTAGGTGGAAGTAAACATTGTGTTGGATCATTCTGGAATTTTATATCTGTGCAGCATCATGTGCATCACTTTGCAGGTGGGATGCTTCCAAATATAAAGAGTCTATAGATGATGTAACAAAATGTAATTTTCAGACTGAAACGACACTAATCACAGTGAGGGGTAGGAAACACTGCGCGTATATAAAGCTAACATTACAGGATTACAGTCAGAAGCTTGTAAGAAACACAGGGAGTCTGGTTTTAAATGCAGTTCTATATCTGTGGTTGCATTGCCTCTCCAGCATGCTCTTTGGTCTATTCCTGAAGGCATAAGGAGTAGTACAGTTAAGTGCAGCTCAGTTCTAAGAAGTGTCAGTGTGTGCAGCTAGGCTTTTCTTGCTCAACAGATCTGCTTTTTGCTGTGTAGCTTAATGATGCAGCATTGGATTTTCAAAAGCTCTTGACAATGGCCTATAGTATCTCTTGCTGAAGTCAATACGAGTTTTACTGTTGACTTCAGCTGAAGCAGACTAAGTACTTCTACAATGAGAGTTTTTGTTGAAACCCATGTGTAACTACAGCCCCATGTGTACGTTGTTCAGGAGGGACTGATCATAGAAGCACCTCTGGTCCCTGTCCCCAGGGCCTTGATCAGTTAAGTTCTTATCTCCAGTGTCGACCTTAGTCCAGCAGCCCCTGGGGGTTCTCTGATGGGAAGGAACAATCGATAGTAGGACTCATTAAACTTCATTGAATTCGTAGGAACTGTCCAAGGAACATGTTCAGAAGTGACTTTTTCCTCAGTTACCTTCAACATGTTCTTTCCTCTCCAGATTTAGTCAGTGTTAGCATCACCAGTAGAGACCCAGACCCAAAGCCATTTCAAAGTCAATTGGAAGGTTCCCTGACATACAGCCTGGATTCAGTTCCACTTCCTCACTGGCTAGACTAGTTCTCACTGCCTTCAGTCAGTGGGCTACAGATTAGTCTTGCTGTCCTTCACAGCTGAAACAATATGGGATTAAATTGGGGAAAATGTATTTACATTCACTCTTGGAAATCCCCAAACATATGAAAGGGTTTCGTTCAGGTTAAGAAAACCTCCAGTGCTAAAGCCAGATATCAAGCAGTGACTTGGTGAGTTTCGTATAGGAGTGAAACACTTGTGCTGCAAAGCAAAGGAAAGCAAAGAGAGGCTTCATCTGATTGGAAGCATGGAGTCAGAATTAATTCCGCAAACAAATGTTTCCAAGGCTAAGTTATGCAAGTGTGGAAGTGGAATTATAATAGATGTTATTTTGCTTGCTTCTTTAACAGACATCACAGGAAGCTTTGTGTAATATTGTTGACCTTCAAAACGCTGTAGAAACACAGCTCAGTTAAGTCAGGCTGCCAAAATGGTGTGGATCTCAACTTGCTGCAAATACATAGCTGTGGTTATTTAAGCCTAATGGTCCTGTGGCTTTTTTTCTCTCTTATATATATTGTTCTGTGAGCATAAAGGCTTTGGAAACTGGGGTTTTGATGGTTTTGTGCCTTATCTTAGTGCTTAAGGAATGGGCAAACTCTGATTCAAGGTTTTGCAGTGACAAGGGAATACAAAGGTGTTCTCAAATACTAATTCTCTAGTGCCTGTTGAGAGGTGGCCAGTATTGCCTGACATTCAGTTAGGCCAAATAATGAGCCTCATGTTTTTGTGAAGCTTGCTGATAACTTAATATCCTCAGGATGTCTACCCTTCTGTCCAGTTTTGTTGAAATTCCACAATAGGTTCAAAGTAACATACAAAAGTATTGCAATTCTATAAGTATCACTTCCTTAGAAAATAAGCTTTAAAATGGTTTTATTATAATATGTTTGATACTTTTTTTTTTTTTCTTTTAAGCTTAATCTCACCTAAGAGTTTCATCTGCCATCCGATGTGAGTGGTGGACTCTTCAAGCTGAAAAGGTGCCCTTGCTATAAGTAGCTCAGTGTTCTTTCCTACTTAGCAAGTCATAAGAAGAATCTTTGCACCCTTTTTGGCACTAGTGAGCAGTATTTCTACTTTTCCATTTATTTCAGTAGGCAGCAGTGGCATTTGACCATCCTCTGGAATGTCTGAGAATTCTGCAGGATGAGGCTTTGCCTGGTACACCTGCTCTAGGAGCTGCTGTGTCCCTGCTTTCTCTAATGGAAATAGAGCTTGGCTTTTGTTCTGTCTATGCTGTTGCCACCAGATTGTGCAGCTAAAACTGTATTCTGTATTTTGCATTTCTAATTGGTATTTGCAAAGGGCAGTAAAACTTTAAAATCAAACATATTTTTAATTTCCCCTCTGGGGTATAGGTAATACCTATGAGGATAAGAGTGGCTATAGGAAACCCCTCATATTGAGTGGGCCATACCCCCTGCTTTACTTTATGCAGAATTCCAGGCTGGCTTTGCTTCATGGAGGAGGCCACTCTAAGAGCCTCATGAATGAATCAAAAATTTTCTGGAACCTGTAGTGCTTTGGTTTGGAATTATTATTTAGGTGCAGAGTGATATGCCAGCCAAAGTTAAGGCACTGTTGTAACATGCTGCAGATACAGGTCTGATAGACTGTCTGTACATCAGAGGGTTTGCTGTCTTCATCCTCCATCTAGCAACTAACTCTTGAGTAAGGGCAGCAGAGCAGTTGACCACTTGGTAGGTAGGTAAAATCTTAATACAATTGTGACAGTGACACGAAAAAGGAGGAGCAAAGAGGTATAGAAATGCCTCAGATTTGACGTGACTCGGAAAGAATGTTCTAGTGGCTGACTGACTGCTTGTGGTCTCTGGAGGCATAAAATCAGTTCCTTGCTTTGGTGATTTTTTTCCTGTGTATAATTTAGCCAGTCCCTTAAGGACACCTGATCCTTCTTTCCTGTTTTTAAAAAGCAAGCAGCAGACTGCTCTGATTTTAAATAATCACCAGAGTATCTTTCAGAATAAATACCTTCAAGATTGTTGAGTAACAGAATGCTGAGTAGTCCAATTGTAGTGTATGTACATATAAATGATATAACTGTAATTTTGCCATGATCATATAAATATCTGAATTCAGAGATATCAAAATATCTAAATTCAGAGATGTACAACACAGAAATCCCTGAGAAAATGAGAATGTTCTCTCTTTAAAATACAAAACGAAGCCCTTCTTCCCTTCAGAATGTACAATCGCACTGCTGTTCACCGGTTTGTTTCTGTTGACAGTCTTGAAATAAGATTTGAGGAGAGGTCTGAAAGCCTGGTGGTCTAATTTAGGTCAATATATTGTCAAGAGGTCTTTGTATAGTAATGTGTCAAGCAAGGGCCAAATGAAGCCAGGAGAAATGTTTTCATTGCATCACAGACTCATTTGTTAATGAAAACAGGAGCTCCGTTTTCATGAGAATTACAGTTCTTGCTGTCACTGACATCATCGGCAAGACTTCATTTTTCTTCAGCAAGGGCAAAGTTATCAGAAGCGTTTACATTTTTGGGTGCTATTTTAAGTGAGGATGTGGCCACCTTTTACCTTGCTCTGGCATGATGCTCGTGCAGTGGTGTGATGAGCCAGCTTACGGAGCTGATTCAGCAGAAGTAACCTTACTATAAACAAACAAACAAATAAATAAAGTTACGTTTCCCTCAGGCTATGGATTGTTTAGTCAGACCTGTGCGCAGGATTATGGCTGCCATTTGGCCCAAACCATTCTTTACAAAAGCAGAACTGTACTGTATTATTTTGCAGCATATGGTACACTGATCAACAATGTCGCTGGTATTTTACTGATAGGTTTGCAGCATGCTACGGAGTGGATTAATCCCACAGATCTGTCATATAAAACCTTTCCATTTGGTTGCTTGCTTTCACACAAGGTTCTGTAGCAGTTAACTACAGACTATTTATAACTGTCTTAGTAACTAATATTAAATTATGCTTTAATTTTTCATGAATAATCACCAAAAAATTCAAATGAGGAATATTATCTATATTCTGTCTCCTAGAAATAGAGATTTCCATGTATACATTAGTGCAATCAGCATGGTAATTTACAGTTGTATAGACCTTCAACAAGTCATGCAAAATCCATGGGGTGTCTATTAATGCTAGAGTGTTAGCTGGAAATCTGATAGAGCTGACAGATGTGTACTGTGAAAGCTCTTGTTCCTTCCCGCACAGTCTCTTTGTATTCACTCATCTGTGAACTTTCATCTGCAGCATTGGTTCCTTCCTAAAGCCAGAATAGCTCCAGTTCCTTAATGCACCTTAGGTTAAATTCATTTTTGATATAGTGCATGATCCTCCACCAGAGGATTCTGTGATTATTGAAAGGGTTCACTACTAAATTTCTTCAGTCTTGTTTCATAGACTTAATTTGATTTTGGTGGGTTAGAGGCAAGGACTTCATGGCCAAATGGAGGTTGCAGTGAAGTTTTGGGTTTGCTTTTGTAGTTCTGGGGTGAAGCTTTCCAGCAGGCGCTGACTGCATGTCCTAGTAGCTCTCTGAGCTGCAGATTCCTTCCAAGCATATTCTGTTTGATGATAGTACAGGAAATTGATGTTCCTGCTTCCTAGATGGAACCAGGAGGTAAGTACAGTTGGCAGGTTGAGCTATATCTACCAGCTGCAGGTTGAGCTATACCTACCTACTCAAACTGGCTCCAACGTTGCCATTTAGAAAGCATTTTAGATACACTCTGAATCTCTTCAATTGGATATTTGGTCTCGGTGTTGGAATTTAGGCATTCCAAAGTGCAGTAACAGTCATAGTCACATCTGTCCAGTGCCCCATATTTTACTTTGTTCTTCCCAACCATCAGGAAGATGGTATGTGCCTCACAATCCTGTTGAACTGCAGGGTGTTGAGGATGTGTAGTACCACTTAGGAAGTGCCTCACAGAACTGGTCTATGGCTTGCCAGGCAATTTCTGCTCTGTGGTGTGTGTGCCTCTTGCATTCAGTGGAGTGCCAGTGCCTCTCGCAGCAGAGATTTCACATTCCAAACCAATTGTTTTAATTGAGTGTAGGGGAGAGCAGATACAGGCTGTGATTTTTAAAAATACTGAAGTCATTTTAAGCAGGTCAGGTTTTTTTATGTCTGTATTCAGCTATTTTTGATCTTGTCACAATTTTAAATCCCCCTGATCATGGTTTGCTTCAGTAGCCTCCAGGTGCTGCTTCCTGTATGTGGAAAACTTGGCAGTTATGAATATTTACTCCTAATGAGTTGCCTTTTGTGAAAGGGCATTGATTTCTTGATCAACATCACAATTTTAAATGGCCTTTGTAAACTCTGTCACAAGTAGCTGCTTGCAAAGTTCAAAGACTAAAAATTAATTAAAATCTGAGGCACTCTTCAGTATAAAATATTTAGTTGTTTTCTTTCTTCTTTGTTAGGAATGTCAAACGTTTGTGCGAAATTGGGAACTAATGGTAGCTGTGAGTTAATTTGGTTATTGCTTTTCAAGGCACTGCTAAATATTCAGGTACAGTTCCACTGTTATAGCAACTATGGTCTTTTCTTCATTTGCATTTGTAAATATAGTGGCTAATATTTTGAAGCAGGAGTGAAGTGACTGCAGATTTACTGATGACAGCATTTTGAGGACGTGTTTCTGTTGTGACACAACACAGAAACTTGGCTGTTGGTTTTCACTCAGAAAGCTGTTGGCTGCATAGATAGAAGTTGTTGGATTTAGGCTGGGAGAAGGTCCTAAAAAAAACAGAAGGGTTAGAGAGTTTGATCTTTTGGGAACCTTATGGATTTCTGAGGGCTGTTTTGATACTTTGGGGAATAAGCTCCAACCTTACTTCAGTGTTAAGTTTATGTCTGTGGCAAATTGCGCTGTATGTTGTGCAGGACTAGGGATGGAAGAGTAGCGTTCACTTCTGTAGCATCAGTACTCTAGAACTGCCTTTTTATCTGCCTGAAACTTCTTTTCAGAATGTGCAGATCTCTGGTACACCTTAAAATGCCCAGTAGGATGGTCTTCTATTAAAAATGTATGGTACAGTGCAGTTTTTGACAGAAGTTCCATTAATTTTATTCTTTTTTTCAGGCTGAAGGAAAATTGTATATTTACAAATGTAATTCCTGGAATATTCTGTCTATTTACAAATGTAATTTCATTTCTGGAAAGCACATTTTACTTTTTTTCATTAAAAGAGCTTCCAGAAGCCTGTTAGGAGTCTCTTTGTATTAACCCAGGCACGGAAATATAGTGGAGAACATTTTGTATCTGAAGAACTTTCAGTTTAGACAAAGACTCATTGTAATCCACTTCCACAGGCAGATGACTGAGGCACAGAGGTATTTAGCGAGGCAGCCAAGGTTGTGCTGGGAAGTTAGCAGCAGAGCTGGAAACTGAATCCAGGGTTTCTATGTCTAGTTTATGGTTTACCCACAACACTGCCTTGGCTTTCAGTTACCTCCTACCACTGTAATCAGGTGTTTCTCAGTATCTGTGTAGTGGAGTGGATGTGTGGACATCCTGTAAAGCTGCTGCTCACCTGCACTTCTGCTGGGAGCAATCTGAGCTGTTCCCCTTCTTTGTGGGTAGCAGCAGTGGTGTCTGTGTTAGGCTGAGAGGCTGTGCAGTACTATGCACACATCTGCTCACCTGCTCTGGCTCTTAAATGAAAACATTCAGAGTGCCAAATAGTCTTTCTGATGGTATTTTCTACTATTTCTGTCGCAGTGTGAAATAAATGAAAAAAGCCACTGGCCTCTCCAGACAGCCATAACAAAAAAAATGAGAACAAAGCTTCATTTTTTATCCTTGCTGAAATGTTTATTTGAAAGCAGCACGGCAAGGTGGAATAGTTTGATTTGATTAGCAAGTCTAAATGTATTAGCAGCAAGACAGAAACTATATTACAATTAGTGATAATTAGTTGCACTGATTACTTCAAACTGTAATACTGTTTGACAGATGTTTTTCTGTGGCGCGGTATTGAAATAGGAGGGTGTTTCACCCTTGTGTTGGTTCCTGGCTTTCCTTCTGGTGGTATCTTCATCTTGTCATTGTTTGCTAACAGTCTCCACCATGCCTACTGTAATTTGTGGCTTTGTAAATAAAAATACTTTTTTTGAAGTTAAGTTTAAGCTGGTAAAATGCATCTTAGTGATGCGTCTTCTCATCTTGATGCTTGACAGCTCTAGAGAAGGCGTCTTTTTCTCCATGGAAATGGTTACAGCCCAGCCCATCATCTTTGCTACTGATTGTGAGCCTTGTCTCTAAAGTCTGACTCAGACCCCATTAAATACCACAAGAGTCTCTCTCTTGAATGCAGAAGGCTGGATCAGATGCCTGCAGCCAGAGGGGAATCTAGTGTCCCTGTCTGTTCAGCCCTCCGTCTCTGTAAAACACAGTAGGGATGGCTGGCGTCAGGATTAGTAGCAAGATGCTTTTCAGGGTCAGATTAGGTAGAGTAAAACCCTTTGGGAGACCAGATCCCACAGGGAGGAAATGACCTCTTCAGCTGGCTTGCTCAGTCTCACCCATGCAGAGAAATGTGGAAACCAAATTGCCATTTACAGGCTGAGTAACAAGTGGGGAGGAGAATGGGCGTTCACAAGCTACAGTTTATGTGTTCATAAACCTCCTCATATTCACTGCTTTGTTAGTTACAAGGTCCTGAAACATTCCTGTGAATTACAGGAGCCATTCCAAAGAGAATCACTTTTCAGATTGTGTGTCCTTTTTTATAGGCGGTCGCTCTAAACACTGACTGTGAATCCTGGGACACAATCATATTCTCTGATTTCCAGGAACTGTATAGAGCTAACCTTGCTGGCTCAGCCTCATGATGATAAACATATTAAGCGCTGACAATCATTCTGTTCCTTAGGAATAAACTGATACAATTTTGGATGTCTTGCTTTGGTATATGAGCAATAATCCCATTATCAGTCATCCAGAATAAAGTGCATTATGGTATGTATTAATATAGACCCGTGCACCATCTGTGAGCTGTTTGGGGACCGATAAGCTAGAAATATGAATTTGTACATGCCAAATGTTTCTGGGTTTTCCTAAACATGACTCTTATATTACTGCACATGTGTTTTGCTTGTTGTTTCAAAACAGTGGTTTACAGACTCTACAAAGTACTTCTGTCAGTCAGCAGACATGATAGGTCACAACAAAAGGGATAATTTAAATGTATGACACAATTACTTGCATACTAGTATAGTAGCAAAAGCCAGAGGTTGAACATCTGGAATTGCCCATGAAAAACGTTTGAAGATTTCTGGACAGCTAGCTGTGTAAGAAAGGGTTTGGTTGCTAATACTGCATGACCATTCAGTTCATGCCTATCAACTCTTTAAGAAATTCATACATATTTTCAGCTGGTGAAGTTATGAGTCAAATTTAAATTAGAATAAAAAAAAATAGACTCTTGTCTTATCATCCTGGAGATGAAATATTTACACCTTTAACCAACAAGGCTGTATTTCTGGATGTTTCATTTGGCAGATCGCCTATCCCTTGTCACTGCTCTGATAACATTAAGCATTGAAGGATTTTCCTGTATTGTAATGTACTGGGTATCATTCTGGGTGATTTCTACAGTTCTCCAGGCCTGTTGTTGCCTTGTGGTGTAATATCACGGTAACTGTACAGCAAGTAAGGAGACATCAGCTAGCCTGTGTTGTGAAGAAATGTTAGGAAAGATTTGTTTGCTGAGTTTTTTCTCTGATGGTGGGATCCTGCCCTTCCACAAAGCTCTGAGCACCCTCGGTTGTTGCTTGCTGGCTTCTCTGGCTGTGGGGCATTTCACAGGGGAGCTTAGCACCTGGCAGGACTGAGCTTGCAGTGAGCAAAGTGCCAGCTCTGATCTTGTTTGAGGGGAGAACAATCACAGAGCTTGGAAGAAGTACATAAAATGTGAAATGAAATAAACTTGAAGAGTACATAAGAAACAGAGAGTGGGGGACTCTGCAGGAGGCAGGAATGAAGGAAGGAGGCTGACTAGTTGCAAGCCTGATGGCGCAGTGCTTGCTCCTTCAGTTGCTCCATCCCTCTGTACACCCCTTCCCAGTTGGGAGCTTTCCTTGAGGATTACAGAAGTTGTCCCATTTTTTGCCTTCCAACTTCCTTTAATAAAAAGGCTTTGCTTTTACATTTCCCTCTCTTCCTCAGCTCTCCAAGCAATTAATAAGCGCAAATTAATACCAAACTCCCCAAGCCCTTGTTGTAGATAATGCTTGTCTCCCTTTCCTGTGTTCACAGGTAGCTGAGGTGAAGGATGAGGCTTAAGTGATGTGACAAAGGTCATGCTAAGAGTTTGTGGCAGCAGTGGGAAGAGCTCTCCTGAATTGTGTGCAGATCCATAGAGGCATTTCGCAGCTAAGAGCTCATTGAAATGAAAAGCTTATAGATACGTTTATGGATCTGGACCTTATTTCTAACAGCTGTGCTGTCTTTGTGGTATCTACCTAGTCAGCAGAAGAGACTTCACTGAAATAATTATGATCATGTGGCTTTGCAGCTGTAGGAAACAGGAATTGCACAGTATCTCTTTAAATAGTATATGAGCTTTCCTGCACGTTCCCAGTGCAAATGGAATACTTTTCTCTAGCTTGAGTCTTTTAGGGTGGCTGACAGAATGAGTGGAAAGCCATCTGTGAATGCATGGTTTCCTTGGAGCATTTGTATGTAAACTGCAGTCTCATGACACCAGCCCATAGAAAACTTCGTTTACTGGAATTGTAGAAGGCAGCATATTTATTGGTCAGCTGAAACAGGAAGTTTAAATGGAGGAGAAAAAGGGTATGTGATACAAATCCTGCTACAAGAAGCTTCAAATATGGAAAAATTGGATTTGTGGAATTAAAAATAATTTAGAATGAGGCATTAGAAAAGACGTAAGGTACCCTTCTGGCTGTCTTGCTCTATCTGTCTTGATTTGGCAGTGCACCTGCATAGGCCATTAAACTGATTGTCTCAGGATATATTTTTCAGATGGAGTAAACTACCTGATATTAAGAAGGGGTGATAATGGTATCGTGCTGGCAGTGTACACTTGTAGTGATCAACCCTGGCAACTGTTTCTTTGAAAGCTCTGAAACATAAGAGCATGAATTTTCATTAATAGGAGGAAAAAAAAAAGAACAGAGACATGCCTAAAACTGGAATTAGAGACAGCTTTATGCCAAGCTATTAAAAACTGTTTTTAAAAAACATCACTAGGATTCTTGCACTGATTAGGGTGTTGCATTAAGGGCTTGTCATGACCTGCTATACTCGTTGCAGAAAGCTGGCAGAAAGCCTGGAGAAACCAGATCAGCTCAGAGCCCAACTTCACAACTACAGCTTTTCTTGGTTACTTGGCCAAATGACAGTCCATCCAGTACTTAGAGTCTGAAGTTGGATTTGGATTTCATAGCATGATCATGTATATTAATTTTTGTGTATTCATATATATACTTTTTTTTATATATATATGTGTGTAATCTCAGCGTGAGGGCAGAGCTTAGCATCACTGCAAATTTTATGTCTTTGAAACTGACTTACGGAACGTCCTTTAAAAATAGAAGCCCCAACTGAGTTATTTTAAAATATGTAATTTTAAATTATAAAAGCTTTATTCTGCATCCCCAGTGATGCTTCTAAGAGTCTTTTGCCAAAAGGAAGTAAATGGATATGAGCATAGCAAACCCAGACAGCTACTGCTTGAGACAACTATCAAAAACAAAACTGAACCTATTTAAGCACAAACTGCTGTCAAATGCACAATGAAGCTTACTTAATACAGGGAACAGTTTTTCCTTTGCTAGTGAAACTCAGTTGTAACTGAGTTAGTCGCCATTTGTAGCCATAATAGATAAAGTAATTTCACTGTTTTTTGAAGCTGATAATTTCTTTAACTACAGTGTTACAGGTCACACAGTCTTTTATACAGCTGGTCACCCTCAATAAATCTCTTTTTAAAAATCATTTGGCAGTTGTGGAATATATAACAAGTGTCTTATTAGATCTAATCTTTATATAAAACATACTTAGTGGTGCTCACTATATAATACTTGCCCTGTTAAATTTCAGTTACTATCATAATTAGGAAATACTGATTTAAAGTGCCCTTCTAGGTGTAATGGAACAGTGCCTAGTATTTAAAAAAGCCATTTTTCTTTCTCTTTTACTTTCTAGCGTTTGATACCCAGTGTCCTATGCTAGGTCACACCAGGTGATATCACAGACCAAATAAACACAGATATGAGCTGATAGAGTCAGAAGTCTTATGATGTCTGATGTTCTGTGGCCCGCCTTGGGATTCTCTCCAACAGGTCCATGGCTTTCCTGCACCGAGGACACCACAACTGCACACAGTACTCTTAAGTGGGATCTCACCAGCATGAAGTAGAGAGCAAGAATCACGTCCCTCAACCTGCTGGTTGCACTCGTTTTGATGCAGCCCAGCATACAGTTGGCTTTCTGGGCTGCAGCCACACACTGATGGCTCATGTTGAGCTTCTCGTCAATCAGTACACCCAAGCCCTTTTCCTTACAGCTGCTCTCAATCCATTCTCTGCCCAGCCTGTATTTGTGCTTGTGATTGCCCTCACCCAGGTGCAGAACCTTGCACTTGGCCTTGTTGAACTTCAAGAGGCTGGCCCTGTCCTACCTCTCAGGCCTGTCAAGGTCCCTCTGGATGCCATCCCTTCCCTCCAGCATGTTGACTGCAGTGCACAGATTGGTGTCATTGGCAAACTTGCTGAGGGTGCACTCAATCCCAGTGCAGTTTTAGCACTGCAGATATCCAAATGTATATCCCAAAGACTTGAGTATATGAAAACTTTTGCAAAATACAGCTGTGTTTTTATATATTAGACCTGGTCAGTTGCTTTCTTGAAGTTGTGCACTGGGTGTGTTTGCAAATTCCCTCTCGTTTTCTAGGACAGCTGGCTCTCTTTCCCAGCACAATGTAGCAACAAGAGCATCACTGGCTTCAATTTCCTGCTGAATCTCTTTAATCATGCAGTCTCCTGCCCTCTCTTGCACTGTTTCCCAGTTATCAAGCAAGAGCCGGGGGTCACTTGGCTTTTCAGGATTTGATTAATGCCATTGTTGTGAATCATTCAGTTTGTTTGGTACCAGCAAAAGTGATCTGAGTAGCAATTTGCAAAATCTGATTTAGGATTTGACATCACTTAAAAAAAATTAATTAGTGCCAGCATTGAGGGCTCTCAACTTTGTATGTTCATATTGAAAAGCCAGTGAAAAGCAAGATAGAAACAATCCGACCGAAACAAGTATATGTTTCTGTGGTGCAGAGCCCATATTCCATTATAGACACCCAGTGCCTCAGTTCCTGGAAATGGAAGCTGCTGTCAATGATGGTAGGTGTTGCAGAGGTGATCATGTGTCCATGATTTCTTTGTGGATACAGTTTTCTGTGATCCTACTATACATTAATTCACAGAATATTCTGCTTCCTTTGAGCTGTAAGAAATTGAAGCTGCAACAATCCACCCCATTTTTTACCAGAAATTAGTTAATGACAGCGGTCAAGTTTGCCTCTGATGCAAGTTGGGGGAATTTTACTTGGACGTAAATTTGACATGAGTCTTTGCAATACTTTAACATGTGAACAGTGATACAAGACCTTTGCATGTTTAAGACAGTTTTCCATTGCTTTCATTCAAGAAGTAGTCATAAGAATGAGGGGTCACTGCAGTCACTGTACCTCTTCTTTTTTACGGTGTCTGAACTTCACAGTCTCCCAGGCAGTAAGATGTTACTTTTGCACACACTGGGGCACTGAGAAATCAATGGAGAGGTTTTCAGGAATGCCCAACACTTTACTCTTGCCAGTGGAAACCCCTGGCCACTCTGGAAGATGAAGCTTTGTGGCAGAGGTGAACACAGCATCCGTCATCTTGGGTCCCAGGGTAATGTCACAAAGGGTTAAACCCTGTCAGTGGGCCGTGGTTAAGGCAGAGCTTGGATGCTTTCATGCTCTAAAAATCTACCAAAATCCATTTGGTAGATCTTTTTTTGAAAATTAGAGCCTACACTTCATCTTTGAGCATCTGACTGGTGGCAGTGTGTGTTATCTCAGATTCCCCATGGCAGCTTTAGTAGATGTGGTCTGGTAGTGGCCAGCCTTAAAGGGTACCTGCACTAGCCTGCCTCCCACCTGAAAGAGTCTCATGAGAAGGTCCCTGTTTGCCAGACATGTTGGAGTTTGAACTCAGATTCTGTTTAATCGTTGCTGAGTTAGGCAGTAACAAGATGATTTCTAGCTTTGTAGATGGGGCTCCCTCTGTTTCGAACAGTGCTTGTTTGCTGTGCCCCTTTTTATTCAGTTGGCTGTCAAGTTGGCGTCTGATAAGAAACCCTCTAATCTTGGCTGGTGCTGGTCAGCCATTTGCTCTGTGCTGTAAAGAGAAGCTGTCTGCATAGTGCACATCAAGCAATGTGCCAGTCTTTATCCTTGTCAGTGTTATGCAAATCCTCAGCACTGATGTTAATGCCAGTTTGGTTTTTATAGCCTGGTGACAGCAACAGCCCTCAATATTAAATACAAATATACGTACACAGTTACGGCAATGATTACTCTAGACACTCAGCTAGTCATAATATTTGCACTTGGCATGATAAGGAGCTTTGAATGATAATAGCACTATAGTAGAAGCTTGTTAAAGTGACAGTAACCCTGGTGTCATTATTGAGTGGTGCACTTGCACTTGCTTCCCTGCAGCTTTCTCATAGACTGTCCCTCTCCATTTGTGTGTATGTAATGTGTACAAAGAGAAGGTGCTCCAGGTCAGCTTGAGGGTGCTATGGGAAGTCCTCTAAACTTCAGAGTTTCATCTGCTCTGCAACACCACTGAGACTTCAAAGTGATTGTAGTCACTTGGAATTTTTTTCTATGTAAGTCTTATTCCAGTAAAATAATCCATTCCCGATGCAGGATAATCAAGTCCCAATAGATGCTGGTTTTATTTACTAACAGAAAAAAGTCTTAGGCTTACATTAGCTTCTTTAAATGGCACCAGCTGCAAAGGGGAGCAAGTAAGAATCATGCTGGCATATCACGATGGCATTTTGTGTTTTGTCTTTCTGTTCTGGCTAAAGTGATAACATATCGAAGAGTAACAGCAAGCATCCCAAACCTTATGTCTTTTTCCAAAATGCAGCTATGCAGACTGGCTTCTGTTTGGAGAATTTCTGGGATCCCATACCACAGCTGGGTCTGTAAGACCCAGGACACTTTTGCTGCTGTCAAGCGAATAGAAGCAGGCTGCCAGAATTTGCTGGCAGGGCCAGTGCTTAGATGCTATTGCACCCACAGTTGTCATTCAGTAAACCCAAGCCAAGAGTTCCCCACTTCCCAAAGTCACGCTTCCGCTAGGCACAGGCTAATCAGAGTTCTTGCACTTTGGGATCTTTGTCAACTTCCAGAACTTCAAACATCTTGTTCGTGCAGGGTTGTCTTTATGTGGTCAGTGTTATGGCCACGTGTGTCAGCACATGAATGCCCCTCTTCTAAGGGCTTTTTTGTGTGCATGGCTGTAAAAACTCGATCCATGCTGTACTTGAGGAACATTTAGCATATGATAGTAGCTACTTGCCAAAGTTTCAGCTTCCAGTCCTGTAACGATTGTGTAGAGACTGCTCCCTGGAAAAGGGATGTAGATATATGCCTGGAAACATGTAAATAACAACAACAATTCTAAAAGTATGTATTTATGTGAGTATATGAAAGACATAACTGAATATTCTTGCGTTATTAAGAAAAAAAGGACAAAAGAAAAATGCCTTTTTATCTGGCACCCAAGAGACCTCTCTGGTAAATAGCATGTGCTTCTGAACTGGACTTTAATTTGACCCATCTTCAGGAAAGCTGTCTGGCTGAAAGCGTGTCTATGCATTACTAGAGCCCATGGATCACCCAAGCTGTTTGCCATCTATTGTACCGCCCATGTCCTCTCTGTGACAGTGGCCTCTCCAATGTTATTAAGAACAAGAGGGATGAAGGAATCACAAGTAACTGACTTAGGACAGAACAAACATTAATGAAAAAAATCCAGTGATTTCAAATGGGTTTCTTGTTAAAGCTGATGTTTTACAAGTAATAATCACATTTGGAGCAGGCTGTATTGGCAGATAATGTGCCTTTAATGCCATTTTATGATTTTGCCTTCTTTTCATCATGAATAACTGAGATTAGAGCCCATTATTTTCCCAGGAAGCCCACAGAAGTCCCTAACTAAATGTAGTTACATGAGTATCTTCATCCAGGAAACAGGACTTGCCTCTTTGAAGCCATTTTGTTGAACATTTAATTTGTATTCTAATTCCAGTTCTTCTGAGTTTCATATGCAGTACTGCAGTCTCTCTCAGTATATTATACATATGCGTCTCCTAAAAGATTGGAATCACTCTTTTTAAAATTGAGTTTCAATTTTGTTTTGCTTTTGAAAAAGTAATGGGCACTAGACAATTCATCTGTGTTAAAAAAGACTACGTGAGGGGTTTGGGCAATTTGTCAAAAGACAAAATATTCTGGTTTGAGACTATCATTTGCATAGTTTGTTGTGGAATTTGAAAAACATGAAACAGTAGAACTCTGAACCAGCAGATATTTCTTTTTCTAGGGTAAATTGAAATGAAACACTGACCAGACACATATTTTATATTCCCTGACTATCCTGAGTGCATGTGTATAGCTACTTAACTAAAGCTAAAGGTTATGGATGTCTATTAAATATTACAAAGTTCAGTGTGTTCATGCAGATTATGTATGTTAGTATTTTGCAGTTCAAGTTAATAGATGCTATAATCTTGTACAGATTTCAAACTCAGTAAAACACTGCAGGGTTGTTACAACTATCCCAGAAATTGCTATTATACATACACAGAAACAGAATTAAAAAGATTAAAATTTGGAAGTGTGTCAAGCATGTTTAGTGTGGAATTGCAACATTTAACCACATGGATGTTCATAGCTCTGCATTTTAGCAGTGTCTGGCCTTAGCCATACAATTGTCATTAGTAAAATTTACTGGTTTTAGCACTAGTGTTGATTGATTTAGTTTGTTTCTAAACACAGGAGGCTTTTGTCTTATTTATATATTTTTGTGTTTGTGTTTGTGCTGTCACTTCAGAACAGAGTAAGGCTGCCTTGATTTTCTGTCATGGAACATTCTACAATGTAAAAGAGATGCTTTAGCATCGGCTGTGACATTTTAACACAAATAATGGGAGCATAGAAACAGTACTTTTTTTTACTTCATAAGTACTGTGGGAATTCCTATGAATGTCAGTCACAGCTCAGGATCCTTTCTCCTGCTCTTTACAGAAATGCA
This sequence comes from Psittacus erithacus, assembly GCA_009867235.2. Taxonomy (NCBI): domain Eukaryota; kingdom Metazoa; phylum Chordata; class Aves; order Psittaciformes; family Psittacidae; genus Psittacus; species Psittacus erithacus. The sequence goes on along the minus strand of WYDI02025685.1, from coordinate 61,813 downwards.
GAACAAAAATAGATCCAGTCCCAAGTTACTTTAATTTATAATAAAATTTAAGTCTAAGTTACCTTAATTTATAATAAAAAATCGCACACGGTGTTGTTATGATCTGAAATAATGCAATATAAAGGTACTTTTATAATGAACTGACTTCTAGACAAGTGTGATAATATATTTTTACATGAACAATAAAATTAATTTTAAATTAAGAAAAATGAACCATGTTCTTTGCAGCTGTGCAAATGCCAATACTGAAACTCCAGTAAAGTCTTAGGTAGTCTGAAGTCTTTTGTCAAGGAGTAGTAGCTTGTCATGAAAACCCTGACTGGTAATTGTGCTGTGTGACTTCTTATCATGCTGTCTTTCCACTGGGGAGTTTGTAGTCAGCGTGTACTGCAGCAAGCCTAGTTGAAACGGTGTGTTTTAAGCAAACTTGTCCTGAGCACAATGTTCATTAATACCTTTCCTGAATACATTGGTAGTAATTTAAAAGAGGTGCTGTACTGCACAGGCAAGATTCAAAGCCTGGGGAAGACAATCCTATTGATTCCAGAGGTTTTCAGCTTGCATATTCAGATCTGTCATGCCTCTTGCTTAGAAAAGGGCCTCAACAGAATTTGCCTCTCCTTTCCTTTTCCACTGCAGGCAGACTGAACACCTCACTCAAGTGCAGCAATGTACAGTGGCCACTGTCCTGCTCCAGGATCATCTGTGCCAAATGCACCATGTTAGTCAGATTTGTGCTTCACTGGTCAGCGGGCTGGGGCAAGGGGTTGCAGAGCTGGCAAGAGCTTGATGCAGGAGTGCTGCTAGAAAATGGACTACCTGACAAATGCGCTTCTCTTAAGTGCTTGCTTCTCCTGGCACATGATTCAAGATGGTGCTGAAATACAAGAACTGATATTCAACTGTTTTTTGAAGTATTTCTTGGTATTGCTTGTCTCCCCTTGAGGTCAGAGCTGTGGGAAATGAAATGGATGCCACGATGGAGTGGAGAGTGACGGTGTCACCAGAGAGACCAAGAGCTGTAGCTTCTCTTGGGGGGTAAAGACAGGTTGTTATCAGCTAGGAAACTGTATGTAGAAGCATTGCTGTTTTTCAGAGACCACAACTCCCAACCTGCCTTGAAGATCTGTATCTTTTTGTTTCCTGCTTCCTTTGTAACAAACTTTTGGTTATTTTTGACATCTGTACATGGTTTGCCCAGTGCTAGCAGTCTATGTCTTTGATAATTACAGCACCCTTCTCAGTATGCAATATCCACAGTTGGGTTTCAGTGATGTATTATGGAAGTGCAAAAGGAAGTACATCTTATTTTTGATGGAGTTACTTCTTTGAGGGAAAAACAAAGAGGGATGTGTAAATTGTACAAGAAGGTTAGGCTTGACAAGCCATTTAATGAGAGGTGTTTGTGGACAGTGGGTTGAGAAATCAGTAATGGTCTGAAACTCCTTTGTAACTGCTCTTGAGTTATAGTTTGGCCTCAAGTCAATTGTCCTGCCTGTGCTTTTTTTCCTCTAAGCAGCTTGGCTTTTCTCATATCCTTTGATAAAGAAATCCTCAGGGCAATGTTTTACCTGGTACTGAGGTTGTAGAATGCCTCTGATGTAGAGCTTGGTCTCAGTTAAGGTCTCCCAGATCCAGTTTGCAGAGCCACTTCTGTGGGCACAGGCATAGCTCCCTAGCTCCTCCATGCCCTAGCAGGACCAAGGCAGCAGTGGCACCAGGATGGCTCTCATTCTGACAATATTTAAGAACGAGCTTTAACTTTTGGTCAGCCCTGAAGTGGCCTGGCAGTTGGAGTAGATGTTTGTCCCTTCCAACCGAAATATTCTATTCTGTCCCATCCCATCCCATCCCATCCCATCCCATCCCATCCCATCCCATCCCATCCCATCCCATCCCATCCCATCCCAT